>APFE031354133.1:1911-71684 GCA_000404065.3 Pinus taeda | reverse complement strand
GGGGTAGCGCCCCCGAAGCTAAAAACAGATGTAAATTCGCTTTGTAAAAGTATAGTAATTTCTAGTTAATCTGGGCCGTTCATTAGGCGGATGATCTGACGGTAGAACTTATGTTTAGTTTAGGTTTTTTTTCCCTAGAAGGAAACCCCTCTCTTTGTATGAGGGCATTGTATTTGAGGCTGTCAGATAGGTGTGTATTCTGTGTGAGTGAGAAACAGAGAGGTGAGACTGTGAGAGAAGACATAGGATATTACAGTGGATTTGCTGTAGGTTGTGTCTCTTCATTTTGCTGGATAATAGAAAGGAAGGACTGGCTATTCGGGGTGGACGTAGCCCAAACTAGGTGAACCACGTATATCTGTGTCTCTCTTGTTTTGTGCATTTTTTCCATGTTTATATTTCTGCAATATTTTATGTGTTCCATTGCTCCGTAATATATAATATTCTAACAAAATGTTGTTGTAAGTGCATATATTGAGGGTCCTTTAATGTTTGCCACCAAAGCCATTTTTATGACACTTTTGGTGAGGGTTGTTAAAGGCCCATCACTAATTCTCTCTTTGGTGACACTTCTAGTGACGATCTTTTATTGACCCTCACCAATGCTCTTTTTGGTTACTTTTGGTGATGGTCAAAAAATGTTTGTCATCATTGATCATTCCAATGAGTTTTTAATGACGCGATGTGCATGCTACTATATTTTTCGTCAAAAGATAATGATTTTTCCATTGTTTTGGAGTCTTTTTCATTATGTTTACAAGGCCATAGTGGTTAGAGTCAGTCAATTTGTTAAGAAATAATTAGTGTGTATCATTTCCCTAAAGTAATGAGAATATAATTTTCCTAATTCAACACATGATTCATCTCTATTAAGTTTATGATCTGAAAAATTCCCTTTAGGTAAAGTTCCACTAGTGTGTGTAGGAAATATATTATTTAATACATAATCAAGCTCTGTCAATTCTATTAATGAGAGATACCTAACACTCCTCAACACTCTTCGCACACATTAACATGTTTTGGCCCAAACTAACATTCATTGGCACCTCACATGTCTTGGAAAATCTTTGTTACATAAAATATTGCCATGATTAGGACACCCAAGAACATGTTGGAAAGCCCTAGCATAGCATAGCACTCTCCCAACATATGTTTGCATTCCCTGTAGTTCCTAGCATTCCCTGTAACACTTTGGCATGCATTAACATACATTAACACTTGAACACATTGGAACTTGGCATGTATTGGAACCTATTATTAGTGTGCCTAGCATGTCCCTTTTGAAAAAGATAAAGCCTTGACTTATTAACCCTATTATGTGTTCATTTCCTTGCATTTTAGCTTAGTTCTTCCTTATGTTTCCTTAACACTCAACAAATATTGGCATACCCTGGCACCCTACACATCCTAGAATTCCTTAGCATCTGTCATGTCTTGGAATGCCTTGGCACTATTTGGCACATGTTAACACACACTGGAACTCCCTAGCACACTTTGGCACTTCTTGACATGCCCTGATATTCCCTAGCATTCCTTACCAATGCTTAGCATACCTTATCACTCCCTCCTTGGAATTCCAACTAGCACTCATTGACACTCTCTAACACACCCTCATATTCGTTTAATTCCATACATTTTGACCTACTTCTCCCTTGTGTTTCCCTAGTACTCACTGACACTCCTCAGCATGCATTAGCACTCTCTGGCACACCTTAGCACTCTTCGACATGCCTTGCCACTTCATAACATGTGTATCACTCCCTAACACACATTGGCATTTCGCATGTGTTGGTGCTTGGAAAGTCTTAGCATGTCTAGCATTCATTGAGGTTCCTTGGTATGCTTTGGAATGGTTGAATATTTGAGATCAATTATTGGAAAGTAGATGAGAAGTAACAAAGGAATATTTGGCACCTAGAATGCACTAACACTTGGCACTTGGCACCTAGTGTTGGTGTGCCTCGCATGGCCCTCTTGGAAAAGGTATATTGATGAATTATTAACCCTCTTATGTGTTCATTTCCTTGTAGTTTAACTTGTTTCTCCTTTTTAATGCCTTGAAAATCCTTGACATATTATGACACCCTTGTACATCTTGGCATGCTACAGCACTTGGCACATCTTAGCATATTTGACATGCCTTTGCACTATTTGCCACATGCTAGCATTCCCTAGCATACCTTGGCACTCACACCCTCACAACTAGCCTTACATTTTTTCACGATTTGGGAACCCAATCAAGTCATTAGCTACTATAGTTCATATGACATTGGCCTTCTTTGACTGCAATAACTTGACCAATTGCACCTAATACAAGTATAGTGTGCCTTGTTCACCTAAGAATTTCCTATAACTCATCTTAAGCGACTCATGTCCAAGCTCAACTTGTCCCACTTAAGAACTTACCAAGAAAAGGATCACATCTAGCCATGGCCATAAAACAACTACGCAACATAGCTTACATAGACAATATTTCACATGTATGTCTAGTTCATATTAACAATATAGCATTAACTAAGATTTTTCAAGAACCATAAGATGTACAAGAAACACATGATATAAGTCAGCACAATGCAAGTGCCCCAAAACTTATACACAATAATGTACAATATGAAATTGTCTAAAATAGTTTAAAACATGATAATTTGGCCAAAATGTGCCACATGTCATATAAAAATAATAGATAAAGAAAAAATAGTGTTGTGCCTAGCAGAAAGTATTCCTTTGTCTAAAACTACTCTGTCGAGCCCCTTATCACAACCATATGCTTGCCTCTTGAAAATCCTATTATGAAATTCTCCTAGCTGACTTCATCCTTGGCAAACTTGAATTTGCTGACACTCCCTGGTACACACACTTATTTGTTCATTTCCATAGATTTTGATGTAGTTCTCCCTTGTGATACCTCAACACTCCCTAACACTCCTCAACATGCATTGATATTATCTGGCATGTGTTAGAGTGCCTTTTCATTCCTTGTCATGCCCTGACCCTCCCTATCTATCATGCCCTCACAACTACCCTTACTTAATTTGCAACTTGGGAACCCAACCAAGTTCTGGCTTGACTACAAGAGCTTGAACAAGTTACAATTACTACAACTAGACTATGTTGTTGAATTGTGTAGCTTGGGAGGTACTCCACAAGCCTAGTGAGATGGGTTTGTGTGAGTTTGGTCACAAAAGGATTTGTGGGAAAAGAACCAAGGCGAAGGGGTTTTGGACCTAAGATGGGGTTTAAAATCTAAAAGAAAATTAAAAAGGAAAATTAATATTTCCTAAGGTCTAAGTGGATAAAACACATAAGTTCTAGAGGATTCCTAAGATGCATAACTAGGAAAATCTATTTAATTAGGCATTAGTATGAAGGAAAGAACATCAAGTGAGAAGGAACTCATTTGATCAAGAAGGCCAAGAGTGATGTAGTCCTAACGTAAGCATAGTTATAGGGTTGAGTAAGGGTTGCCAAAGGGAGGCCATCATCATCCACCAAGAGTAAGATCATCATGTGAGGGTTCACAAGAATGTCACATACATTAATGGGTTCGAGCTAAGAAGTAGGATGCCATATTGTTGGTTCTCTTCTGGTAGATCGAGCTCAAGAGAGGCAGCTCATGAGAATTTGGGCATGTGATTTCAATGGTGTTTTTGTATGAAGGCCACATCAAATTCTGAAATAGCAGAGACAATTAAGACCTTATCTTATGGTGGTTAGTAGGTTACAAGGTCTATGCTAAAGATCAACAAAAATGGCATTCCTACAATGGAATTCAGGGCCAGAACAAACGTAGTCGTAGGTGTAATATTGACTGAGGTAATCGTAGTTTGAGGGTCATAAAGATATGAAGTTTAGGTCAAGATTCGGTAAAAGAAATTCCTAGAATCTATGGATCCATATGATCTAGGTCGAGTCTCTTATGCAAGCAAGAGTTGTCATTTCTTCTATGGGTGGATAGGATTTGTTCTAAAGAAATTAGAATATAATTATAATGCCCTAGTTAGGGCAGTTTTCTAGCATGTCTAGTCCATAACATTTTCCTTTAATACTGTGACAAATCTATGTAGAAGAAGAGGGGTCATGACCCTTAGAGCAAGTATTATCTCTGCAATATAGACCACAAATTTGGAAGATGGTTTGTAGAAGTATGTGTGGAGATAGAAGATCCAAAGGAGGGTGGAACTTGAGTAGAATATTGAACAAAAGAAATGTACCATATGAGGAATGGATTGACATGAAGAGGAGTTAATTTTGGTGGATTGTCCATAGGGTTTGGACAGAGATCTGAAGCAGCCTATAAACAATTAGTCAATGAACTATTAGTGGATGATTTGTGACCCTAATTCAGTCATCTATAGATTGTTAGAAGGATGATAAGAGGAGTAGTTCATATTTGTTCATAGATTGGACAAAAAATAAATTGGTACACAAGAATAATGATTTTGAGAGGACTCAAACCACAATTAGGTGGCATATTTGAAGAGCCCTAGATGAGGGCAGTGTTGTGGGCCCTAGATCGGTAAAAGAAGTGACTATGGTTGGGAGAATTGATGGAAATCCTAGTACAGTTGGAGGGTTGTTAGGTGATTGTAAAATAAGAGCCCTAATTCCTATACTTATGAAGGAGCACCCTTGCTTTTTTTGGGTCTTGGGAACCCAACCAAGTCTTGCCTTGACTACAAAAACTTGACCAAGTTACGATTAATACAACTAGATTAGGCCTTGTTCGCCTAAGAACTAACTATAACTCATCTTAGGCTACTCATGCCCAATTTCAACTTATCCCACTTAACAAGTTACAAGTTAGCAAGTCAAGGTTCATGTCCAACCGTGGCCATAAAACAACTACGCAACATAGTTTACATCTTGACATGTCATACCACTTGCCATGTCCAACAATCCCTTGGCACTATGTGGCACATGTTATCACCCCCTGCATTCCTTGGCATGCTTTGGCACTCCCTCACACACCCTACCACTCCTTGACATATGTTGGAACTCTAGCATGACTTTTAACTACCTAGCATATAACCTTGTCACTCCCTCCTTAGAACACCTGGAGCTCACTGACACTCCCTATCACACACTCTTATTTGTTCATTTCCATGCATTTTGAACTAGTTATCCCTTGTGTTTCTATGGCACTCCCTAACACACCTTGGCACCTAGCACATCTTGGCATGCTGCCCTGTCACTCTAACATTCCTTGGCACTACCTGGCATACCATGTCACTCCCTCCTTAGTACACATAGAAATCATTAACACTCTCTGTCACACACTCTTATTCATTCATGTCCATGCATTTGAAACTAGTGCTCTCTTGTGTTTCTCGGGCACTCCCTAACACCCCCAACATGCATTGGCACACCTTGACATTTGGAACATCTTGGCATGTTTACTTGGCCTCTAGCATGTCCTAGCACTACCTATCATACCTTGCCACTCCTTCCTTAGCACACCTATAACTCACTGACACTTCCTATCACAAACTCTTATTCATTC
Organism: Pinus taeda; assembly: GCA_000404065.3. NCBI lineage: Eukaryota > Viridiplantae > Streptophyta > Pinopsida > Pinales > Pinaceae > Pinus > Pinus taeda. The sequence continues at coordinate 66,184 of APFE031354133.1, read as the reverse complement.
ATTTCCATGCATTAATTTGAGCTAGTGCTCCCTTGTGTTTCCCTGACACTCCCTAACACTTCCTAGCATGCTTTGGCACACCCTGGCACTTGGCACATCTTGGTCGCATGCCACCCTAGAACTCTAGCATGAGCTAGCATTGCCTAGCATACCATGTCACTTCCTCCTTAATGCATTTGGAACTTGTTGAAACTCCCTGTCACACACTCTTATTCATTCATTTCCATGCATTTTTACCTAGTGCTCCCTTATTTTTCCCTAGCACTCCCTAACAATCCTTATCATGCATTGGTACACCTTGGCACTTGGCACATCTTGGTATGCTTCCCTAGCACTCTATCGTGCCTTGGCATTGCCTAACATACCTTATCACTCCCTCCTTAACACACCTGAAACTCACTGACACTTCATTTGCATTCTTTTGAAACTAGTGCTCTCTTGTGTTTCGCTGACACTTGGCACATAGACTCCCTAGCACGTGTTCGCGGCATGCACTAGCACCTAGAACATATTGGCATTACTTGGCACACTTTGGCACTCCCTACCTGTCATGCCCTCATAGATAGCCATACTTTTTTTGCGATTAGAAACCCAACTAAGTCATTGGGAAAACAATTTTGTGCCAAACCCAAACCATCACTTTTTCTGAAACTGCTTTTTCTAGCTCCTTATTGTAACCATAGGCTTGCCTCCTACAAGTCCCATTATGACCTTCTCTTAACACACGTTATCCTTGAGACACCTAGAATTTGTTGACACTCCTTGGCACACACTCTTATTCATTCATTTCCTTGTATTTTGACTTAGTTCAACCTTTTGATGTTCCGACACTCTGTAACACTCCTCAACATGCATTGACATTGTCTGACATGTGTTAGCACACATTTTCATTCCTTGAAACTCCTTAGCAATCATGCCTCCATAACTACTCTTACATTTTTTAGGACTTTGGAACCCAACCAAGTGTTGCCTCAACTACAACAACTTTACCAAGTTACAATTACTAGAACTAGACTATGTCGTGTTCACCTAAGAACTAACTACTCATGTCTAATTTCAACTCATCCCACTTAACAAGTTACAAGTTGTCAAGTCAAGACTCATGTCCAATCGCAACCATAAAACAACTAAACAACATAGTTTACATCTTGAAATGCCATTGCTCCAAACCCTTCAAGTCATGAGGTTTCTTATCACATGATCTACTATTATGGGATCACTGCTACACATTATAAAAAAGTGAGAAGAGAGAAATTTAGTTTCTTGCAACAATAACCAAAGGCGCATTTGTCATTTGAAAAAAAGAAGTTAGTACATAAGTCAGTCTAGGAAAACCCCTTAAAAATAACCATACAACCTTCCTCTTTTGTAGCTTCTTGATGAGAAGTGTCTAATTGAAAAACACATAGTTCCTTTAAATATTTCTAGGTTGAGCTAGCTACTTCAAGCACTTGAACTTCAAGATGATCCATTATTTGCAATTTTTTACAATAATAAATCCATTATTCACACTCCTCATCTTAGAGTTAGTAAGAGAGGGAGAATACTTGATTAATTCCAGCCTTGTACATGAACAACCTTGCCTACTCATTGGTAGGACTCTCTACCACTAGTTGAAGAAGTATAGGTGCCCTAAATCAATGATGATATCTTAACACAAGTTATTGACACTTGAACATAGTTACTATGGATCTCATGGACAAACATTGGAGAGACTCTTTGAATATTAGGAAACATTTTCTCATAATATACTTAATCTATAAGTGTTAGGGCTTCAATTTTTTTCATTTACTAGGAAATCTCACCCAAAATGTCAACCGTTGAAGAATCAATCCTACGATAAATCACACCTACCTTCTCATTTTTAAGATCTTCATGAGATTTCACCTATGAACCTTAAATTTAGTTCCCTTTAGCACTTCGAATTGTGGAATTGTTGGCTGCGTGGGGCTTGACCCAGGTTCAGCGTTAGTTAACCAAAAAAATCCTTACACTACTAGCCTAGCCCGTGGAGCACGGACTGATGTCTCAGCTGAAGAAGTATGGGGGGATGCTAGGACCAAGTTTTTGCACCTTGAGATGGTCGTGATGTCAGTTTATTCCTTTTGTTCCTTCTTTCACGCAGGTCATTAAGTTCGAGGGCTCTGTCTGTCTAGCCCTTTATTCCACCCTTCAGTACCTCCGCGAAGGGGTACGATTGACCATTGCACAGCCTTAACCTGCGGTTTAGGTACTTTCATGCTGCTAGGGTAGCGTATTGCGCAGATTCCTGAATTATCTTAAGTGTTTTACTTATCTTATTAAATGATCATGGTTAGCACTGTGTAAATAGATATTCTTTCTTTCGTTCGATCAACCAACATAATTACATACATTCGTGCATTACATAAGAATTGTAAATGAAATTCATACACAATATGACAAGATGCATTAACAAGAAACAAAGACACATAATTTGTAGATTGCTTCTCTTTATTGATATCTTCAGATGATTACAGACTCTATCTGCCCTGTGCACACAGCTACAGGGGTCTGCACACTCAACTACAGACTTCCACCCTAGGCCTTTGCACACTTAGCTGCAAAGCCTCTACCTATCCTAGACTCAAAACTTAGACTTCTAAAGACATCCTCCTTATTGCTCAAGACTTCTTACTTCTTCAAAACTATTTAGAGCTTACTTATCTCTTTTTATACAATCCCATGGTCCGCGAACCATGGGTAGATATTTACAGCTGACTTTAGACTTTACAAAATAAGGGTGGACAACCCTTTATGACTCATGACACCTTCATGCTCTGTAACCACAAAATGCGAGGACTTTACAATTTTATTACAAAATTTGACCCAAAACATGGGCTTTTAGCCCCAAAACTATCCTTGGGGGATCCTGTTCCCAACAGGCCCCCAACACAAACATCGTGACTTGTCCTCAAGTCACTCTGCAGGCGCGAAGATCTTATTGCGAAGACCTCCCAGCTCAACCTGTATGACCACAACCTTGGTAGTGCACTGTGCGTCCGCTTACTTTACGTTTTCAACCATTTGCTTGGCCACTGATACTGAACTGTCGACCCAGAGCTTTTACTGAGTTTCTTGCAGTGTCACAAGCTTTCCTTCAATAGAGGACATAACTGCATAAGCCTCATCCAGCCAGGGCTTCAATCATGCCTTCAACATTGCTTCCTTGTTTTGCACTGCATCCACCTATTCTTTCAGCTGCTTGGCCTCATGCAGCTTTGCCAGTCTCTATGTGAGCGTGACGATTCGAGCTGTGCCTTTGACATCATCATAGCATTGCTGCAGCTCACACGCTTCTATCTCTAGTCACTGTACATTAGGGTCCTCTTGCAAGCTTGTCAGGACCTTGAACGACTGTTCAAAAAGTTATTTGCAGTCTGCTATTACACTATCAACCATCGATATTGCCTCAGTGACAGCAGTTGCACGTTGCGCCTTTACTTCTAGTAGGGTTGAAGGCTAGGCCTTCAACTGTAATTTGGTGATCTACAAGTTCAAATCTAACTGAACCCTCGCCAACTCTGTACGAGAGCCATGCACCCTTGTAGCCAACTTGTGGACATGCACTTCGACTGGTTCTTCCTTAGGAATGGGAAACTCTGGGACCATTCAACATGCCTCCTCCATGAATTGCATTATACGCTTGTTTTGGTTGGTCACCTCGGTCATGACAACAATGGCAGAGTCTCGCTATAGTGTCATCTTCTCATTGTTAATCCCTTGTTCACTGATCACTTGTATGGCGCACTGCTCATGGGCCCTTAGCTCCACAATTACTCCGTCCTACAATAGGTGGAGTGCTTCACCGAGGAGTGCTGCTAGATTCAACCCTACTCCCTTGAGGGTACTGACAGTGGGCTTGTGAGATTCATTCTCCATGGTCAGTGCTCCATTGGGAAACACTATCGTGCTGGAGACCTTCACGTGCAGCATCTTGGAAGCTTCTAAAGTGCCGATGGCAAGGTTGTTGGACACCATGTCGGCCTGTGACGCATGGGTCTGCAGCTCCTGCAGACCTATCTAGATGGCCCCCAATATTAGTTGTTGCTACTGCTCAAACTGTTGTAGGGCTTCTGTGGTGACATCTCGCACCGTGTCTCCTTTGTCATACAATTCTCCCTCTATGAGGGTGATTGGGTCCAACGGTGTCTTAGTGGCCTTAGATTTCTTCGTGGACCTTCCTTTCTCTTTCTCCCTTGGACGTTTGATGTGGGTGGACATTGCCTGTGGGTCCACGTCATGATGCTCTGTCTACTCATCCCTCTCTTCTTCTGTCTTGGGTGAAGGTGACCTCACGCCTCTGTTAGAGCCCCGCTCTGTTCCACCTATTTGCTTCTTTCTCTGATGAGCGGCATCGCACTCTGCCTGGGCCTTGTTAGTGGCATATTTCTTTCTCTTTTCAACTAGTTGTGTCATCTTGAGCTTGGCCTCCTCCTTCTTGCGTTGCGTGGTGGACTTGCTCCCTCCCACTGCCAAGTCTGCTGTAGTGCGCCATTCTACTGGCCAACGATCAAGTACTGCATCAATTGCATCATCTGTTTCCAGGTAAGATAGGTCATACCATGTCTAAGCAGGGTCCTTCCGCGCCCTTATGGAGACATGGTGAAAATATGCCTTAAACTCCGCGTAGCCCTGCAGGTTGGCAAACACCATAGGCGACAACCACGGTTTGCGATTGATGGCCATGTAGATGTTCATCTCCATCAAGATCCAGAAGATCTTGCTGTCCTTGATGCACTGCGCATCCTTGGTCACCCACAAAGAAGCGTACTTCACTGCTTCCGGTAGGTCTAGCATGACCGAAGAGAATTGACTGTCCTCTAGCAGTTGCCATGCTACCAGTACAATAGATAACAAGAGCCACACGTAGTGGAATGTCTTACTGCGCTCTTGTGCCTCGCGACAGTGCACTAGGAACTCTCTGCGGAGATAGTCCACCCAATTGAATTGGACTCCTTCGGCGCACTAGGCTGCTAGCGCGACGATAGGCGCTGGCACGTCATCGGCATGACACTTCCTCATCACCTTCCCAACCAAAATCTGCGTAGCGACCTTTACAGCAGGGTCACTGATGCTTGATATGGAATATCTGCATGGCTTCTTCACCAGCTTAAACTTCTCCTTCATGGCCTCTGTAAGGGCCTACTCACCACCTTTTCCGCCAAACATCATGGTTGGATTTTCTCCTATGTAGGGCAACCATGTGATCCTGTGGATCAATCTATCAATGATGGGTATTGGCTCCTCCATCCACAGACACCCATCATGCACCAAACATAGCAGCTGCTTGATGACCAAGGCTGTAATCAGGGTGCGGTTGTAGTGTGGAACCTATATCATGTTGAGCAGACCTACCTTGTCTACTCCTCTGAGCCACCTCTGTGGCTCTAATGTGGTCATTTCGGTGGTTGTATCGATAATGCAACTCATCAATTGCTCGATCACCAAGTGTGGGAACTTCTCATGGTCAGCCAAGTCCCAGTCTTCGAGTTTTAACAAAGGAACCCACGCCAAGCGTGGTCCTTCAAAAACAATCTCATCCAGCAGCAAAGGGGTTTGCAAGGGGACCTTGCGCTCTTCGATATCTTTCGGTACCTTGGTCTTGTCTTTGCTTAGAGGGATGTATTCAGGCAACCGAGTGATAGGGTCAGCACCCTGGACTTCAACTTCCTCCACGTCTATCCCCACATGCTCATCATCCATCAGGATGTCTACGATTTCTTCCTTCTCCAACTCCAGATTGATTGCTTTACCCTTTTCCTGTGTAGTGGGCTTGTCCTTCGGTGGGTTTCTTCTTAGCAATTCATGCACTGGTATTGTGGAATGCTTTCCCTTCTTATCCTTCGTGCTCTCCTTGGTTGGGATTATCTTTGGTCTCGGTGTCCTTGGTGATTTGGGGACTTCCACTAATACTTCGGCAACCTCTGGAGCAACTTCTTCTACCTCCATAACAATTTCCGGCACTGACTCCTCTGCTGTCATTGCTTCAGTATCTATAGCTTCTGCGGGTGCCGACATGATGTTCTGCAATAACTCCTATGTTACCTTTGACAATGTCTGAAATAATGAACTAGCTATCAGAGCTTCGAAGTTCTCGTGGTTCATGTGCACTTGAGAGCTCAACAACTCAATTCGTAAAATGCCATGTGTTTTTTGCTGGGTAGCCACCTGTAGTTTATAGGGCATTTTGAATTCAAATCCAACTGTTCACCCCACATTTGGTTCATTAATTCTGGATTAGCGGCAGATTTTCAAGGATTTGACCCATAAATTTCATCTTAAATGCTGGTCGCCCACTCCATTTGGCCACATTTCGACCGTCAAATCATGAATAGTGACTTTAACGGTTACTTTCTGGCCGACCTATGTGATTTCGCCTTGGGTAGCGCAACTCCCTTCGCGCTGCTGTGAACCCTGTGACACTTCCTTGCTTCGCACAATCCTCCAATCGTGTAGCTCCCCAACCTAGGAAGTATAGTTTATAGTCTCACACCTCCTTACAGCTGCCTGGAGCACTAAGACTGTGCTACCTTCATATAGTCACATGGTCGGACCATCAGTGTATGGCTTCAATCGACTGCCATTCACCCTTCCTAGGAAGGGATCTCCATTCAATTTGACCAACTAAACTACTCCTTCGTCGGTAATCTCCTTAATGACATAGGGCCCTAACCAGTGCATTTTGAATTTTCCTTGGAATTTATCAAACTTTCTGTCATATAAAAAACCCAAGTCATTTACCTTAAAGGTGTGTAGCTTAATGTGTCGATCATGCCATGCTTTTTCACGCTACTTTTGGACCTGTTGGTGAAATCCAGCTAGAAATCTTTCTTCCTCAAGATCAGCCAGCTACGTGAGCCTCTCTTCCAGGGCTCTATGATTCGTCATACCTGTGAGTGCCATTATGTGCAAACTAGGTACAATGTATTCCATGGGCATCACCGCTTCAACACCATATACAAGCCTAAAGGGTGTTTGTCTAGTCAATTTCTTGCATGTCGTCTGATAGGCCCATAGTACTGTGGGTATGTGTAGATCCCAATAACTTCGTTGAGCATTACAAAACTTGGTTAGCACATTTTCCAACACTTTATTGAATGCTTCCACTGCCCCATTAGCCTGCGGGTGATAAGGTGTGCTCTTTTGGTGATATACTTGAAATTCCTCCATTAGTGCGTTGATTGTCTCATTCAGAACGTGCATAGTGTGATCACTCATCAAAATCTTTGGAAACCCAAATTGCGTTAGTACGTACTCAAAGAGGAACTTTGCAACAGTCATGTCTGTACAATCCTTTACAAGCTGTACCTCTGCCCATCGAGTCAAATACTCTATCGCGATGATAATGTACCTTGCTCCTGTCTTCTTCCCTTAGGGCTGAAGGGTCCCACAAAATCTATCGTCCATTTCTCAAAGGGTTGCAACGTCATTTGTGGATTCAGAGGAAGCTCATCCCTCTACAATGGCCTGCCAGTCCTTTGACACACATCACACGCCTTGTAGTAAGTTTTTGAGTCCTGATGGAGGGTTGGCCACCACAACCCTGCGCGCAGAATATTTTGCGTGGTCATTCTCCCTGCATAATGTCCTCCCGTGGCACCCCCATGAGCGTCCGCGAGCATACTTCTCCTTTCAAACTCTGATACATATCATCACAATATCTCAGTGGACTCCATTTTTTACAGATGCCTGACAATGATAGAAAAGTTTGTCGCGCCCACCACTAACTCCTTATTTTGCTAGACAGTGTAACCTTCTGGGGTAGTTCCTCTCATTAGAAAGTGTATGATATCTTCAAAATGATCATCTGCTACGTGCACTGCAAATAGCTGCATGTCATGCAATCCCTCCTCCAAATTAGTGGGCTCTTCCCTTGTTTCAATGCGCAACAAATGGTCTTGTCTGACGTTCAGTCATTGAGGTTTCACAATAACTTCAAAATCATACTCCTTAAACAATAACAATAACAACCACCTGTAGATTCTTCCCCCAACACAGGCTTAGTGACCAGGTATTTCAAAGTGGAATGATCCGTATACATCTTAAAATGGTCACCTAGCAAATAGTGTCTAAAATTCAGGAGCACGTATACCATGGCTAACCCTTCATACTCATTGGTGGAATATTTCTTCTACACCTTGGATAACCTTCTTCTTGCGAACGCTATAGGATGGTCCAAGTTTTCTCCACCAGCCTATGTTAGTTCTGCTCCCAATGCTATACATGACGCATCAACATGTACATGAAACTCCTTCTTCCAATCCGGGAAGACTAAAAATCGGCACGGTGACCATCTTTTCTTTCAATACATCCAACATTTTCTTACAGTCCTCATTCTAGCAGAATGTGACATCCTTTTTCAACAAATTCTCCATATGTGCGGTGATCTAGGCATAACCTTTGATAAACTTTTTGTAATATCTAGTATGTCCTAGGGTAGTGCGTAGATGTTTCACACTCCTCGGCGCTTCTAATTTAAGTATCACAGTGATCTTCTCGGGATCTACCATCAGTCCCTATCTACAAACCACATGACCCAACAAAGTCCTAAAAGGAACATAAAATAGGCATTTATTCATATTGAGTGCGATCTTGTATCTTCGACAAGTATCGAGCATCTGGTGCAAACTTTCCACATGGCATTTCACCAGCCCAAACACAGTCCAGTCATCAAAGTACACTTCCAGAAACTTGTGAATAAATTCCTTGAATGCAACAATGACTATGTGTGAAACAATTGCAAGCACATTCTTCAATACGAAAGGCATTACAGTGTACTGAAAACACCCCCACTCAGTCACAAAGGTTGTCTTGCTCCTATCCTCTAGCGCGATTTTGATATGATGGTACCCATAGAACCCATAAGTGAAGGAATATGCTTCCTGGCCACCTACATTTTCCAACACTTCATCAGTGAACGGAGTTGGGAAAGGATCATGTACACAAGTGTCATCCAACTTCTTGAGATCTACGCATATACTTATTTCATCCTTCTGCTTATTTTCCTATACCACCATTGGGCTTACCCAATCAGATTCTTTTATAGGCTCAATGATGCATGCCGCGAGCATCTTGTCTAGCTCTAATCGGACCTTCTCCTTATACTTTGGATTGAGACGGTAAGGTCTTTGCTTAACGGCTTTTGCATCGAGCTTCAACATGATCTTCATAACACCCAAGTCTTTTATTATCCCTTTTAGAATCCTAAACTTGGTAGGGAACAAATCCTGGTATTCATGGAGCAATTCAACGACCTTATCCACCGTTGCGTCATCGTAGTAATCTCCAATCTTGGCGAATTTAGGCTCTGCCTCTATACCAATATTTACTTGTTTTATTTTTAGTGGTGCGGTTATATAAGGATTCTCAATTTGTAGTCCCTCAACCTCATGATGACCTTCTATTTTAGGGATGTTAATCTTTCACGGATCCTCATTTTCTTCTTTAGCTATCACGTTATAACATTCCAGCGTGTGACTCAATTGAGTAGTCCAATCGGGTTGAATTAGGTCTAAAGGATCATGTGGTATCCTAAACATTGTTGCTTTCACTTCTTGTAGTGACTCGTCAATACAGTCAAACCTATCTTCAAAGCTAAATGTCATTATGAATCCTTCACATAGAATATCCCATTCACCTGTACCATGGTGGAGTTCTGTTTCTAAATACTAGTTCATCAGGATGACATCCAAGGTGTGACAGAACAAGTGCACCCATTCAAGTTGGGGCTTCACTCCGTAAGCCTTTGCCCATTTGGCCAAGTGTGCGCGTGGATCATCCTTCCTGTCATATTTTTCTATCATTTGTATCTTCAGCTTCCCAAAGCCTGTTCTCATCATCCTTCTACATTTGTGCCAATCATCAAAGCTACCCATGTGTGTACCCCACCATCTTGCAGGCGTAGAGCGCAGTGCCCAGTCCAAAGCTTGGTAGCGCTACTTTTTTGGTACCTCCCTCTCGAATGCGTCCAAAAATACATCTACATCATTAAGGCCATCATAGGTGGGCATATTTCTTACCTCTGACAACACACAATCCAACGACCAGGTCATCATGTTACAACTTAGCATGGTTACTTCATGTAACCGATTCTTCCAACGCTCTAATTCTTCATCAGAGTCTAAGGTGTAGGAACTCTCACAATCCCATGTAATTCATCCATCCACTGTTGGATTCACCCAATCTTGGTCTTGTGTTGTTATCTTATATATACAGTCCAAATCATCATCGCTCTCATAATCGCGAACTAGCTCAGTATAGCGCGATCCTTCGGCAAGATCTAGGGTTACTATTACGTGGAGTGATTTCTTCTCAAATATCATCTTTCGCTTCTTTAGGTTGATTACCCCATTCAGATCAGTAGCCAAATCGATGCCAAGGAGCACAGGGTATGGGTTGTTATCATCCACAATTTCTATTACTTTGAAATCAACCAACATGATCGCGCCTTCAATATCTAAAGTCACCCCTTGGAGCCACCCCATGGGGATGATCTTCTGTTGATTTACCATCCTTAACTTAATCAAAGACCACTGCAGTGCGGGTCTTCCCATCCGTTCCCAAGTCTGCTTTCGTAGGACGTTCGCATCTGACCCCAGATCCAAAATAACTTGATCCATTTCATACTCTCCTATCTGTGTGATCAGTCTCATCTCTTGTCTTGTCCTTATTTTATGCTTACCAATATTTTGTACTACACGAGGTTCACCTGGAGTGTTTCCAACGCATCTATTTATAAGCTCCTGTAATCCCTTCATGGCCTTGCTATCATGTAGCAACTTCATGCAAGTCTCTAGGAAGGCCGTAGGCATAGAAGGGTCCATCTCCTGATCTGTCTCATGCTTTCTCCCTGAGGTGGAGGCCTCAGTGAATTTCGTCTTTGCTTCCATGAATGTTTTGTGTGCACGATCCAAATCAAATTCAACCTCCTTCACCAAAGCTTTGCGAACCCATGCGTTGTCTTCAGACTGTTTCCCCTTATCATCTCCTGTTGCAATTCCACTTCGGAGCACTATATTCACATTTAGATCCTCTTCACGAGGCTCAAACCTCATCTTCTACAGGTTCTGAGTCGACCGAGGTGGTAGCACCCCTTTGTTGCATATCCTCGCTATCAGTGTAGCACAGTGCTTTGTTTCATGATCAAACATAGTGCAATATTCGTACGACGGATGCGTTGGGTTAGTGAAATCGCAGGCGTAGTGTCCTGGTCCTCCGCAATTATAGCAAATTAGCCGTCCCCGTCCTCTCCCAGGTCCTCCTCTACCTCGGCCTCGTCCATGCCCCTGAAATCCTGTTCGTGCCATCCGCGTGCTTTGGTCAAGGGGCCACATTTATGCTTGAATCCTATAGGCGAGTGTTCTATCCATCATCAATTCATAGCTTCTATAATTTCACTCATCATGCCCTAGTGATCTACATAAGTTGCAGAATAGTTGTTGTGGTGTTTGTACAAAATTCTGCAGTAAATGACAATTATTCATCATATGTTTTCCTGCTACCTAACATATAGCACACCACAATGCAGGCCCCGTGCTCGGTCCTACTTGAACTTCCAACCTCAAAGGCATCGGTCCTCCTCTTGCAATATAGTTCGCAAAGACCGGGAAATGGTCTTTGTCATGTCCCTCGCCTTTACATTTTAGGCACCATACCTCTTCACGCACCTCTGTTTGAACTGTTCTGTCTTGCTTCAAACTTTGCATTTCAAGGCAAATATTTTGCGACTATGCATGGATCTGCTAAACCCCCAGATTCGAATCCTACGTTGGTGTTTCATGCAGTCTCATTGCAATCTCCAAGGCCTCTGCCTGAGTCATTATCTTCTGTTGTGATAGCACAAACCTTAGGTGTGGCAGGAGCGAAGTCATGAACCACTTACGGTGTTGTCCATCTGTTAAGTTCATATTGGCTTCGCAGATTTTACACATCAACCTCTGATCAAATTCTCAAGGTGTCTCGCCTGGTTTCATGCAATCTCCTTGAACCCCACAATGGATGGTGCCTCAGATTTAGGGCTTTTAAATTCTTTATTCAGTGCGGTCTGGATGTCTACCACTCCAGCATTTGGGTTATCATTATAGTACTTGATGTACCAGGCTAGCGCATGATCCTGTAAAGTACTAACCAATGTTGCCTTCTTCATGTGATCATCCGTGACATCCTGAGCTTCCCATACAACTTTCACGATGAACTAGAACTGGTCTGGGTCCTCATTTCCCAAGCCTTTAAACAAAGGCAGCTTCACTGAATTTTCCATGATGAATTGCGGTGGAGGCAGTGGTGGTATGGGTGAAGTCACAGGTGATGATGGTGAAGTTGGAGGTGGTGTGGGTGCAGGTGGAAGTTGCGGGAATCCTTGTCTTATTAACTGAATTTCACTTCGTGGAGAAGCTTGCGCTACTCCCTCTTCATCACCCAATGGAGGTGAAACCAATGGACTATATTCAGGTCCCTTTCTTCCTTCGTTCCTATAAGCCTTTCCATTTCACGTAGCTCTAAACATTAAGGTAGCCGCATAACCCATTTTTTGCACAATAACATCTTAATCTAGGTATTCAAAGATTTCAAGTACTTACCTCACAGACCTTTGAAAAAGCATCGCTCTGCCTCATTGTAGCTGACTGAGGTATCGACCGCGAATTCAGTCACAAATCCTCCTATGATGCGATCGAGCCAATGATCGACAGCACATGCGATCTTATACTCAGAGGCTTCCAGTATCTGTACTAACTTCGGGGTCCAAACAATAGTACCGTCAAGTCTCCACCTTCCTTAGCTATCCGCTAGCTTCGCAATCCACTCGTATAGCTCAACTGGAAAGGAACAAAAAAAATATCTCATGGATCTATGTATATAGGTACCTTTCCAGCAATTGTTCCTTCGTTAGTTGCATATTTCTATTTTCCTGCGCCGCGAATTCGTGGATCTTCTTATCCAACTATTCTCAGATCTCTTTCTTAGTCGGATTCCAGTGATACGACATCACATATCTCTTATGCAGATTCTAGTTCTGGAAATGGAACCATTTTTTGGCTACGTGGGGCATGACCCAAGTTCAATGTTAGTTAGCCAAAGAAACTGCTACACTACTGGCCCTTTCGGCATCAGCTCGTGGAGCGCGGACCAAAGTCTCACCCGAAGAAGTATGGGGGGATGCTGGAACCAAGTTTCTGCACCTTGAGATGGTTGTGATGTTGTTTTATTCCTTCTATTCCTGCTTTGCGTGTAGGTCATTAAGTTCGAGAGCTTTGTCTGTTTAGCCCTTTATTCCACCCTTCGGTACCTCCGCGAAAGGGTACGATAGACCTTCACGCAGCCTTAACCTGCGGTTTAGGTACTTTCGCGCTGCTAAGGCAAAGTATTGTGCAGAATCCAGAATTATCTTAAGTGTCTTACTAATCTTATTAAATGATCATGGTTAGCGCTGTGTAAACATATATTATTGCTTACGTTTGATTAACCAATGTAATTACATACATTCGCACATTACATAAGCATTGTAAATGAAATTCATACACAATATGAAAAGATGCATTAACAGGAAACAAAGACACATAATTTGTAGAATGCTTCTCTATATTAATATCTTCATATGATTACAGACACTATCCGCCCTGCGTACACAGTTGCAGGGGTTTGCGCACTCAATTGCGGACTTACACCCTAGGCCTCCACGCACTCAGCTATAAAGCCTCTACCTACACTAAGACCCAAAACTTAGATTTCTAAAGAGTTCCTCCTTATCGCTCAAGACTTATTACTTCTTCAAAACTACTTAGAGCTTACTTACTTAGCTCTTTTTATAGAATCCCATGGTCCACAGACCATGGGTAGATCTTTACAGTCGACTTTACACTTTACAAAATAAGAGTGAACAACCCTTTATGACTCATGACACCTTCGTGCTCTGCGACCACAAAATAATGAGACTTTACAATTTTATTACAAAATTTGACCCAAAACATGGGCTTTTAGCCCCAAAACTGTCCTTGGGGGATCCCATTCCCTACAGGGATAGAAGGCATTGCGATAGGAAGTAAATTCCAACCAACTTCACCATTTTAAAGACCTCTAGAGACACCTACAATCTATGCCCCTATTTGACTCAACATGATTTTTTTTTCCCACTTCCTTTACAAACCGTCCCTTCAAGGGCATCCTCATAGGAAGAGTTTGTGGTTGAAATATTATGAAAAAAATGGGGCACATCATCTCTTTACAGGGTTGCAAGGGAAGGGTATTGGAAAATAAGTGCCTTACCCTCTATAGCGCTTAATACCTTCTCAATGCATAAGTGAAACAACATAGTGATAACTAGACCCAAAGATAGATCTCAACATTCAAGGCCAAACTCAAATATAAAGACTTACACCATGGATTAAGCATTGGCATTTGGTTTTGCTAAAATCAAGGAAATCCTTTCAAGATCATGTCCTTGCTTTTAGCATTCTCTAAAGGAAGGTTTAAAACCAACATTAAAAAGGGGATATTTGCACCTTAGGCTTTGCAAGTTTGCCCAGGACAAATCTATCTAATGGGATATTCTGGGTATGTTAGGTCTTGGAATTATAGAGTACCCAATCAATTCTTTTCAGAGGCCAACTCCCTAGCTCCAACTAAAATTTAGTCCTATTGAAGAGGCAACTTGAAAAATCCTACTAATAGGAGACATTTTTCCTTTATTTTGATTGATTTACAACAAACTTCAATGCCTATTCTTTCTTATCTCCCTCTTCCATTCCCCAACAAAAAATCATTAATCTTATATCATAAACATTTTATATAGATAAGTATTGGAATCATTTTCATCAACTCATGGGGTACCTTTACACCCCAACCCATACAAGTGGATCAAAGTCCATGGTACAACCCATCACACTCTAAGATTATTCTAATTGTCTCCTCAAAACTAGGGCATAAGACACCTTACAATTAAAAATGGTCAAGACATCTGAAACTTGTGGGATTTTTTCCTTCATGGAACACGTTCTAGCTAGTGCTTATCAAATATAATGCACTAACACCACTAACACACAACAAAATTCAAAGATACTCATAATATGTGGCACACACCCAAGGCGATTAGACTACACCTCCATAAAATGCACCTTCAACTTTGGATGTCCTAAAACATTAATATCCTAACCCAATATGGCCTATTTTTTATATTTATGTACTTCACTCCCTATCAAATCCTTACACCTCCTTAACACTCCAAGAGAAATCTACTCTAATGGTCACCTTCCATGTTCCAACACCTTTTACAACACAAAAAGTCACCTATATATGTTTCAACAACCTTGCCAACTTCTTTAGTGGGTTGCACATATATTTCACATTTCTTATTCACCTTGCAAAGTGGTAGTACAAGGAGAGGGTATCAACTTCAATCAAGGAATGTTCACTTAGTACCACTTCCAAGTTTCCTTCCCCCAACTTGTCAAATGTCTTAAGTTAGCTTCACAAACTCTCATGGTGCATAAATTGCTTTTCTACACCTCTAAGTGATACCACAACCACCAACCCCTCTAACTATTCCATTTCTTCAACCCTTGTTAGAGAATTTTTGGACGTGCACCCATGCCTCAAGTAGAACATAAGACTAGAATCCCAAATGTGCATGCATGTTCCCTCTTTTAATGCCTCGCTGAAACCACATTATCACATAGCTTAAAATGAAATGTTTACATCTTAAGGAAAAACACCTACTTTTCTTATGACAACCTAAACTATGCGAGTGACTTTGAGAGGACTGCATTTTCTCAAGATAAAAACATAGGGTCTTACAAACCCATTCACACAAAAAATCGAATATATTTAACCTAAAGAAGGGTACATAGCCTACTCCTTCCAAATTTTCATATGACTTTTAAGAAACTAACACTTGTTTTTAACTATTAAATCCTTACTATAGACTCTCTTCTGTTGGCACCCACCTAATAGGCAAGAACACTTAAATATTTTCAATACAAACAAGTTGAAAACACATGTTTCCTTCTTACACTTCAATTTTTTCAATACAACAAATCTGTGTCCTTCTAATAACATTCAAATTCCAAAACTACAATATGTCTACCTCCATAAACTTTAACAACAAAATAACATTCAAATTCCAAAAATATAATATATCTACCTCCATAAACTTTAACAACAAAATTATTACATAAAAATGCTAATCTTAAAATTAGATTGCAAAAATATAATATATTGACCTCCATAAACTTTAACAACAAAATTATTACATAAAAATGCTAATCTTAAAATTAGATTAAAATTATGATGATAAATACACCAAATATACCAAAAATTCTTTCTAACCCCACCAAAAACATGCATTAGGGTGCTAATTTATCAAATGAAACTAAAAAATTAGTATGAAAGTGAAAATAAAATAATGTATTTAAGTGAATATTTATTATTATTCAGGAAGGTAATTTTTGGCATATTTAAAAAAATTAGGCATTAATTTTTCTTTACGAAACCCCTCCCAACCCCATCCTCGTTTACGATCTAGAATAGGTAGTGGTTGTTCACTTTTCACAGGTGGGAGCCAAAAGAAGATTTTAGAGAGTTGTGAATGAGGGTTTTACTAGTATAAAACCCAATATCGAACCCCCCATCTAATCTTCAGTCTATTGATGGTGCCAAGGTATGTCTCATTTCTAACTTCATTGCGTTTTCCCTTATTTTCAGTCTTCTACATAGAGAGGAGTACACACATATCGGGTCTCTGGTTCAATATCCACATTTTTTTTGCATCACACTTGTATGTTTAGGTTTTAATGTCTGTGTTGCATTTTGTTACTGTTTGTAGGCATAACATTGGCATTTGATGAGTTTGAGAGGACATTTATCATAATAAAGGAGCAAGAGTAGAAAACCTGAATGAAAGACTTAGGTGCTCATAAGGCCAACATTATGGCTTCCAGAGCCATTGCGAGAATCCTTTGCACCTTACTCGACTCCAAGGGAATAGGAAAGATGCTCTAGAACCTGACAATGATGTCACCATTAGTAAGCTCTTGTTCCATTTAATCGTTCTCTTGGATCGGTGAAACACATTAAATTATGAAAATAACTAGACTTTACTTCAAAAACGTATGATTTATAAGTAGAAATTACTTTAAAAATTTATGTAGATATTTTGCAAGGAGTGAAATAACCAAATATTCTATGATATGCTCACTCTTTTTCACATAGTGCGAAGCAATTTTGATAGTTAAAGGCCATTGTAAAATATTGTCACAGTCCATGATGTTATTTCCAAGTTCTTTTGTGGGAAGTTGTCTAATGGACAAGGAAAAAATTGTTATCATTACAACAAGTCTTGTGCTAAGCACCTCCGAGCAACCTTCGAGAGGAGAAACACAATGGAAATTCAGTTTCATGTATAACTTGCTCCTATGAAATCCCAAAACTATCTCAAAACTTGTAGCTTTGATTCTTTTTCTGTAACTCCTCTGTCACATTTCCTTTCTTGAAATAAGACCAATGTTATCAAACCATAAATAGATATATCAAGTCCTCCTCTATAGGGAATCTTTGGTGACCACCAACTCCATCCTCCTTAAATGTTGATGCAAGCATATCTCACTTCCATTACTGGAGTGCTAAAATAAGATCTTCCACAATATATTTAACTCTAAATCGGGAAACCATTATGGGAAACCATTACATGACACATTTGTACAATTCGATGTGATCTATCAATAGGTTGGTTTTTAGTTGTTGGATTCCACCAAATATCAAACAGAAGAACATAACATGCAACAACCATGTTGAGACCAAGACTTGCAACTTTCAGGGACACTGTCATAACAATTACCTTAGGAAGTGTCTTGAAATCATTCACAACTTTATCCTATGCTATTATAGACATAGTTCCATCCAGCCTTCTATGTTGTATGCAGAATTTTTTAATTGGAACCTCAAGCAAATCTAGCATACTTAATCACATGGAGAAAACTATGGCTTTCTCCGATGTCTCTATAATCTGCTTCTTTAGACTTGGCTTTGCATGCTGATTACTATTACCACTATCAGTTGTTTCAGCGGAATCTTCATTGATATTATTGACATGACTATTTATAGAGGCACTTGTATGTAATTTCGGGAGGGCTTGGAGAGTTTTTATTGCAACTTTGATCTTTAAAGAATGAAGGTATGGATTTTGAAGTTTCGAATCCATTTCACTGACTCCTTCTAAACTTATAGAGATCTCATAATTGACAGTATCATTAGAAGTCCAATGCTTTAAGGAAGTTAGAAAAAACATGAAATCTTTCTTCAGATGCCTTTTGTAGGCTTGATTATGGAAAATTCTATTAATTGATTGAGTAAGGCCATCTAATATGCACTGATTACAAAATAGATGACTACAGATGGTGACAACGACTCTTCAGGGGAATCATTACAGAGGCCACAAAGAGCCAATGAACCTGCCAAATGATTTATCAAATCAATCATTTTTTCCTGAGTAGCTTCCTTACTGCTTCTGTAGAAAATCTCCAAGTAGACATGGATAAGTAAATTTTAACAAGAAGAGGATGATCACATGCTTGATGAAGATGTAACAACATCATAATATATTCACGCAGTTCTTTTTCATGTTTCCTGCAACAACATAGACCTTGAATTGTAGTTGTGAATGAGCTACAAGCAAGTGATAAAAGTCACGTTCTTCTGAAGAGAATTCAACCCTCTGCAAGGTAAATATTTTGGAAGGTAATTTAATAATAGATGCCCCATAAATAGTAGTACCTTTTGTACACCGAAGCATTACTATTTTCAGGAAAACATGGAGCTTCTGGTATCCTAAAATTGGATTTCTGGAAAATGGTAACATTATTTTGGAAGTGAAAGACTTATAAATAAAATATGGATCACCTATAAGAAACCTAAAATAGGTGAAAAGATCATCAATAGAATTCTAGATTGGTGTCCCAGAGAGACACTACCTTCATTTAGTGCGTAAAACCAACCCCAACATGCTCTAGCAACTTGGGTCCTGTGATTTTTAATACTATGAGCTTCTCTAGAACCACCCTAAACCAACCCACTCTTGCAAGAGGGTGAGGAATAAGTTCACTTGAGGATTCTTTTTTCCCCCTTTCTACTGTTTGTCTTCTTAATAGTCTCTAATGTATTCTTTTTCTTTTTAAGAATAAAAGAGTCCATTAGACCATAATCATCAGGATTTATTTCAACTTCTTCATAATTCTCTTCAAGATCCTATTTTGGAACCTCAATACTTATGATGGAATAAGTAGTCAAAACAATTTCATGGTTTGCCAGATTATCAGGGTCATTTGTCCTGTTGCTTCCATAATAGAGATGGAGAAATAGATTTCCTTTTGTGGTAACCTTGTCACAGGTTTCCCGTGCCCATTTCTTAAAAATACTTGTTGGACACACAACCAAATTAGTGGCAGATGGTCGACCTTTCTTCATAGAAAATGTGTTTTCTTTCCACTTAATGTATTCCTCCAAAGCAATATCATTTGCACCATTATTTGATGACTTTATTTGCAAACATTTTGATACTACATCATCTTCATCTAGATTTACAGTAGATGTTTCAATCTTTACTTGATTTGAATCTTCCTGAAGAGATCCATTAGGAGGCCTCTCCTTCAAAATTGAAGAAATCACTAAGACAATCTTCCGAAGCCCATGATCATTTGCAAGAATACCACCAACACAATGTATGTTGGTTTTCCCTTGTAGAACCATCCAAGCCAATGCAATCCTCTCGTACTTTAGAAAATGTACTAACAAAAGACCATTAGGAGTAGATTCTACAAATTCTAGATCTTGGTAGTGTGATACTGCTATGAATTTCACAGCTTCATCTTCCTTTGGCCAGGATGGCACATGTGGACCAACTACATTTAAGGATATTGCACAACCTATAATAGAAGTCAAGTTCCTTCCTTTATTGTACTAATTAGTGTTTTCTTTTGTATCTAAAGCACTATTCTAGTATGTGATAGCATTCAGGTTAGGTTTCTCAATCGCTTCCTCATTAAGATTTATTAAACTAGATTTCTAGGTAAACGGAAAACTCCCACCTCTCCACTCCTTGATTTTTTGTTTCTATTCAAAACTCCCACTGTTCCACTCTTCCTTGATTTGTGGATTGTGTTCAATATTCCCACACATTCACTCCTCCCTGGCTTGTGGATTCTATTCAAAAATTTTACCCATCCACTCCTCCATGATTTGTGGTTTTTGCTCAACACTAAATTCTGAATACTGGTAAGAATTCCCTCTATTCTAGTTCCATTATGTAAATTTTTGATCTCGATAATTGCAACCCAACTAGTCATCTTTCATCAACATTGGTGCACATTTTTTTAGAATTCCAATATGAAAGGTTAGAGTTCTTCTATGGTATCTTCCATGAACCTTTCCTTAGAGTTTTTATTTGATGGTTTACCCCAGACAAAAGGTTTTCTATGAGCATCAATATTCACACTATCTGGTTTAGAAGTGTGTCCAAACTAGTTAAGGGTGATTTCAACATCTTCATCATTGTTTTCTATTTGAGTGAGGTCTACCAGCTCCCTTGTAGCTAAAACCTGGAAACCCCATCCTAAAATAGATTCCTTGACATTGTTTTCCCTTAAATTTGTATTTACCATGGGAAGATCATCATCAATAAAACCATATTTTTTATGATTCCTCTCAACATCCAATGATTTCACAGTGGAAATATGTGTGACAAATTTATTTCCCATCTTTGTTGAGGGAATCCAGTCTGATGCCAAAACTGAGCCATCTCTCTCTTGGGGCCTTTTAGAGTAGACAGGATACACAATTCCCAACTCATCAAGGCTTGACACACTTTCCAACTCTTGAAAAATATTTGATGATGAATTTGGGGTAGTTCGGCTTAGTTGTTCTTATTGCAAACTCTCACATGAATTTAGATTCAGGCTCTCTCATAGGAAGATATCTAGAATTTTAGATAGAAGAATGTGATTAGTCCCTTGGACACAATTCTCTTTGTGTAGATAGGGATCATAATTGATATGGAATTTGGATGCGTCTAAACCCATCGAAGGTGTGCCAATGTTTAGCTGTTGTTCCTCGTTAGTATCTTCTTGTGAAGCTTTTCCTTGGCTAGGCGAAGTTGGGGGGATTTTCCAATATTTGAAAGAATTCATTGACTTCCATGTTTAAGTCCATCAGAGGTCTTGTATCACCAATAATATTTTAGAATAATCTTGTGTGAATAATCTTTCAGAAACGCTTCAAAACAATCCTAAAAAATTGCAATGAAATAATACTCGATCAAGCCTTGAAATGACACTTGAGAGAGTCTTACTTTGGTCTTGGTTCAAGTGATGTTCAGTCTCAAGGATGTTGGAGTATTATGAGATAAAAAGCCCACATTTATGTCATAGTGGTATATCGGAGAAGGACCAAGATGGGCCTCAGAAATAAGTACGAGAAGCCTTAGAAAAATTCCATAGGGGTCAATAATTATCGATTAAGATAGAGGAAAATACTCCAGTGAATAATGTCGATGAGTTTAGCCAAAGAAAATATCATGGCTTATTCCTTAGGTGATTTTAATACCCTCCTATTCTAGGGCTAAAATAATCTCATACAAAGGTTGGTCTTATGTCTCAAATAACCCAAAGAATAGCCCTTAGGTCTAAGGCTCAAATAGCCACAATGCTTAAGTGAATAATGCCAAAGAATTTCCAAACAAATCCTTAGTCAATAATCCTAAAATTTGCATGTAGTAGACCTTGGAACAATGTGTAACTAACCTTGGATTAGCTTGAGAAGGGTTTCCAATGAGTGAAATCTTCATATACTGTTGACCCTTTTTCTTTGACCAACCAGTGAAATCTTCTTTTTTGGTCTCATACCAAGGAAAAAATTAGGATAAATATAAATATTTGAGACAATTTTAGCTTCAGCTGAACTAATGATACCATCAACTTAACATTAATTCTAAAACATTTTATGTTAAGAAAGAACTTTCCATAATATAGTACACTCCTTTTTAAAATTGTAAACACCTCTGGCATATGTAAACACATGTCTGGCATATGTGTCAACACCTTTGCATGGTCTGATATGTTATCCATTGGATGTTAGCCTATGTTTGGTTCTACACATTGTTATTTAAGCTTTCTCCTCCTCAGATCTTGTCTTTGTTTCATTCAGTTTAGAGAGGGTGCACAAATATGGGACTGTTGTCCTTAGTGCCTGGGCTTTCTTGTCTCAACGTCAAAGCAATTCAATGTTGATTTCATGGACTTTATTTATGCTAAGAAATTGCACCAACATCCACAATCAAAGAGGAATTCTAGTCATGGCCATGACTTTCCTTGAGCCTTCCAAGGGTTTTCATGTAATGAACATGTTTTAGAGCAAAACCTGTTCCAAAAAACCAATTGCTAAGGAGGATTTAAAAGTCCACTTGTCATATCATTTCATATCTTATTTCAAATTTAAAACCAAAAACATCAGTGTAATTTGCTAGAGTTACAAAATTGTAATATTCTTTAACTATGTTCCTGCATAAAGGGCATCAATGGGATTAATTCTAGGTAATTATTACAATGGGGTTACTTCTAGGTAGTTATCACAATGGATTACTTCTAAAGAGTTATTAGATTTACCTTGCTAGTATTGGCTAAGTCATTAAATTAAATGCAACACTTATTACAAGATTTCATTAGGCTGTGACAAGCAACATCTGCAAGCCTCTTCCCTGACGTGCTAAGGAATATATCTATCTCTAGCACCTGTGGTGCATTACCTTGGGTATTTTGTTGCACCTCATCCCTCGTCCTACATTCTATTATTTTAAGTCCCAATTAATTAGAAAGAAAGGTTTACCATGAAAGGCAGAACATAAATAATGCTCATTATGGCACCTTATGCCTCCACATATCACCTAATGCAACCAGATTTAGATCCAGAATGACTGAAACAATGCATATGATACACCCACTCAAATCTAAATTCTTTGTGTAGAGAACATTGAAGGGTATTTATTCCCAAATAGTTAATCAATAGTTTCTCTAAAATAGTACCAATGTTTCTCATTTTAAGTCAGATTACTCAGAATTACGAGAGTTTATATGAACCAATACAAAACAATGTATATGTTTCTTAAGCGTTCACATGTTAACAACAAAAATGTGTGTACATGTATGTTTCTTCTTTTATTTATAGTAGAGTTATTACTTTGATCAAGCAGTGAAAAATTTGATGTGTCCTTTCCACTTATAAAGCTCCACCTATATAAATCAAAATTGTATCAATCGAAGTTCTAATTCCAAATATTTGATGAAAAACATAACACTTTTGAATTTAGTAGTATTTTATTCTATACATCCCTGAAATTGGTGTAGGTTTTAACCCCATACAGAAATCACCTGCATATGAATTCTAAAACATAGAAAATAAATAATGCGAGAGAATAACACATAAAACACATATACACAGAGATTTCCCATGGATCCCAAAACTGGGACTACCAGATCAATTTTTCATTATATTCCTTTCAATGTAACAATACATATTTATACATGCCGAAGCATCCAATACCATGGACCGAAAACCATCGCGTCCAAAACCATGTGTGACAGCCATGCACAATACCATAGGTAGGTCTTCCCAACCTAATATAGGGTCGATTTTTTTTTTTTTCCTAGGGTGTAGCCCTGGACCCCGTAGAGGGGGGCTATCCGCCCCCCTAAAACCCCCCTATGACCCCCCCCACTGCGCAATGAGCACAACGAAGGGGAGGCTTCGCCCCCCTCTAGCCCCCTGGTTAACTATGTGGGCTAGTCATGGAAAGAATATAACAAAACCATCATTCTCCCATTTGTTGTTTTCTTTCCACAGGGGGCCACAGGAGAGCTTAGTCCATTTATCTAGCCTTGCAATGCCCATTGTTTCTCTACACTAAGAGAACTTATCAGAGCTCACATATTTTGTCAATGCATCTGTAGTATTCTTCAAAGTGTCCACCTTCACCAGCAACACCTTTTTGTCTTCTATCATATCCCTCACAAAGTGATACTGAACATTGATGTGCTTTGTCTTTGAATGGTAAGCAGTGTTCTTTACCAAGAAAATTGCACTTTGGCTGTCACAGTCTATCCTTATAGCTCCCTGTGCTAACCCCATACTTGAACACAATCTCTGCAACCAAACTGCTTCCTTGCTTGCATGAGTGGCTGGCATGGATTCTGCCTCTGTAGTTGATAGTGCCACTACATATTGTTTCTTACTCATCCAACTTACTGCACCTCCAAATTTTTTAAACACATACCCACTTGTAGATCTTCTTTGATCCATATGTCAAGCCCAGTTTGCATCAACAAAGCCATGAATATCCAAAACTTTGTCCAATCATGGTCTTCCTTGGTAGCATAAACCATAATCACTAGTGTCACACAAATCCTTGAAGACTCACTTCATTGCTATCCAATGCTCCTTCCCTGGTTTTGACATAAACTTGCTCAATAATCCCACTGCATGTGAAATGTTTGGTCTAGTATAGACCATCGCATACATCAGGCTACCCATTGCACTTTCATATGGAACACGGGACATGTCCTCTTCCTCTTCTTGTGTCTTGGGACACTATTTAGGAGATAACTTTACACCTAAAGCAATAGGAACCTTCACTGGTTTACTATCTTGCATATTAAACCTTTGCAATATTGTCTCGACATACTTCCTCTAGTTTAACCAAAGCTTCCTTTTTCCCCAATCTCTTTTAATGTCCAAGCCCAAAATATAGTTTGCAACACCAATATCTTTCATGTCGAATTTGGAGGACAATCGGGTCTTCAAATCCTAGATAATTTCTTTGTCATTTCCAACCAGCAACATATCATCCACATACAAGACCAGATAAATAACACGGTCACTAATTAATTTAAAATACACATAGTGATCTACTTTGCTTCTGGTGAAGCCAAGTCCCCATATAAATGTATCAAATTTTGATACCACATCCTTGGTGACTATTTTAGCCCATAAAAAGACTTATTTAACTTGTATACCAGTTCTTTCTTACCCGTTACCGCAAAGCCTTCAGGTTGGTTCATGGAGATCTCCTCTTCTAGATCCCTGTGAAGAAATGCTATCTTCACAACCATCTGTTCTACCTCAAAATCAAAAGCAGCAGCAACTGATAAAAGTAATCTAATAGAAGCTACCTTGGCAACAAGAGAAAAAATATCACCAAAATCAATTCCTAGCACTTGGGAATAACCTTTTGCTAGCAACCAAGCTTTGTATTTCTCCACCTTTCCTTCTACATTTTTCTTCTTCCTGAACACCCATTTGCTGCCAATGGGTTTCCTTCCAATCGACAACTCCATCAGATCCCATGCCTCATTTTTGTGCAAAGATGCCATTTCATCAACCATGGCCTCTTTCCAGAGTTTGGCATCCTCTGAATCTACTGCTTCCTTCACAGTTCTGGGATCATCATTAGTAATAGATAAAGAAAATTTTTAATAGAAAGTAGATGGACTATACCTTTCTGGATGCCTTCTTTCTTGAACTAATCTTCTCACACCCGGAGTTTGTGGCTCTTCATATCATAATTCCTCCTCTGCTGTAGAGTCCAATTCTTCCTCCTTTAGCTCAAACTCTATCTTCTCAGGTTTCTTTGATGGGACTTCATGTTTAATAACATCTTTCACCTCTCTTAACACCACATCTCAGCTGTTAAAAACCTTCCTTGTTACTGGGTTCCAAAGCTTATAACCCTTTAAACCATCCTTATACCCAATAAAGATGCACTTTTAAGTTTTACTATCCAGCTTGGTTCTTTTCTCCTTTGGAACATGTACATATGCATCACATCCAAATACTCTCAGATGTGAAAAAGAGGGTTTCTTACTAGTCCATACATCATATGGAGTCTTATCCTCCAACGCTGATGAAGGTGATTTGTTGACCAGGTAACATGCTATCTCTACTGCCTCTACCCAGAATTCCTATCCTAACCTGACACCACTGAGCATGCTTCTTGCCATTTCCATAAGCGTCTTGTTCATTCTTTTGGCAACTCCATTTTTCTCAGGTGTGTATGGAGTAGTCTTCTCTCATGGTATACCACACTTCTTATAGAATTCTTCAAATTCATTTCTGCAAAACTTTCCACCGTTATCTGACCTCAACACTTTTATCTTCTTCTCTTTCTGGTTTTCCACTAGAGCCTTAAATTCTTTAATCCTGTCAAAGACTTCAGATTTATTCTTAAGGAAATATATCCATGTATTCCTTGAGAAGTCATCTATAAATGATACATAGTACACAACCTTACCCAGCGATGGAACCTTCACAGGTCCAAACACATCACTGTGCATAAGCTCTAATATCTATTTCACCCTCTTACCACCAGAGGGGAAACTCACCCGATTCTACTCCCCATATGCACAATTTTCACAGAAATCAAAATCCAGAGAGCTATTACTCATACCTACTACCATACCTTTACCATGAATTATTCGAAGGCCCTTCTCTCCAATATGTCCAAGCCTTTGATGCCACAACATGGTCTTCTCTCCAGAGACCACTAGATTTTCTGCTCCACTTTTAGGAACCACAGGATTGTTGCACCCATCAACAACAGTGCTACCTTGCATCTTGTACAGAGTTCCAATCCGAACTCCCCACATCAATACTAGTGCTCCCCCAACCATCTTGCAGGTATCCTTCTCAAACACTATTTTTACACCTACATCATCCAACTTGCTTACAGAATTAAATTTCTGGCCAATGCAGGAATATGCAGAACACTCGGAAGTGTTCTAACCCTTCCACCTTGCAACTTCAACTTTACTTTTCCGCAACCAACGATTCTAGCCTTCCTGTCATCCCCCAAGAAGAAATCACCATGATCATATTTCTAATACTCGCAGAGCCACTCTCTATGGGGAGTGAAGTGAAAGGATTCACTTGAGTCAATCAACCATGCCTCATGATCTACATGTGTACTTTAAGAAGCCAAGTACACATCCCCACCTTCATCTGAGGTGGTTTTCACCTCTGCAGGAGGATGATCATCAGATGCCTTTCCTTTGTCAGAAGATTTAGATTTACAGTCCCTGTTGTAGTGCCCTTCCTTTCTGCATTTCCAACAAACCACCTTTATAGGTTTTCCTGGAGATTTAGATCTCCCACTCGATGACTTATTTTTGTTTCCATTCTGGGACCGTCCTCGTACAGACAAGGCATCACCATTCTGGCTCTCCATATTTTTCCATCTCATCTCCTCCATTAGCAAGGATGAGACTATTTCATCAAACTGTAAGGCAGTTGCATTGCTACCTAATGCAATAACCAGACTATCCCATGGATATGGTAGAAAACACAACAAATTGATGCACTTATATTCCTATGAAATTTTAATATCAACAGGTAATAACTGACTTACCACAATGTTAAATGCATTCAGATGCTCTGTCACTGAGCCTCCATATTTCATCCTCAGGTTTTACAACTTTGTCCATAGGAATAGATTATTCACTAGAGACTTAGATTGGTACAACGTCCCCAACGTGTCCCACAAAGCCTTAGCTGTAGCTTCCCGTGATACATTTAGCAATACTGAATCTGAGACACACAATAGTATTGTGCACTTTGCCTTCCAATCCAACTTATTCCATTCTTCATTGGATACTCTCGTTGGTTTAGTACAGATCTACCACAATCCACTAATCTTTATCCACCAACAGATCCTCCATCTTGAGTTTCCACAACTCAAAACTCTGACCATTAAATTTCTCGATCTTTATTTTTCCACTGCTCGTCATCTTCTTTCACCACCATAATTGATCTCGCATATCTACCACTGAACAGGGTCTACTATAGGCCCGAGTGAAACCCCTCAGCAACAAAGGCATCCCCTTGAAGCCAAAACAAATCTAATACTAAACGTAGGTTTTAACCCCGTACAAAAATTACCTGCATATGATTTCTAAAACACAAAAAATAAACAATGTGATAGAATAACACATAAAACACATATACACAGATATTTTCCCCTAGATCCCAAAACCAGGACTACCAAATTGATTTTTCATTATATTCCTTTCAATGTTACAATACATATTTATACATGCCGAAGCATCTAGTACCATGGACCGTGTTGTACCTTAAGAAACCAATTTCCTGGTTGTAGAGAAATTGTGCTTAAGACATTAATAAATATTATTTACCATCACTTATTTGTCACTTAGATATATGTTGTGTTCTCGAATAAAGGACCTGGAGACTTGGTTTTTTACTCTCAATACTTAGGTGACAAGGAAATATCAGAATGCCCTTTGATTAGCTGAATATGAATGATAAATGAAGAAAGCTTGGAGAAGTTAAAAATTTGCCTTGCGCAGAAACTACTATCTATAACTTAAAAGAATTATGAAGGTGAGAACTAAATCATGGACAATATGTTGTTTAACATAGAACCTACTATCTATGACTCTTGGAGAAGTTAAAAGATAATATGTTGCCTGGCATAGAAACTGCTATCTATAACTTAGAAAGAAAGGTGAAAATTTCAAGTACGTGAGCGCTCTTTAAGGTACTTTAACTTTATCTACCTAAGAAAATAAAGACCTACAACTTCATTACCATACTTGAAGGAAGAAAACATAAGATGGCACATAACAGAGAAGTCACAAAATCCCACCCAACAAATTCATGGAAACTTCTGATTCTTCATTAATCAACAATTATATCATGAATACCATGCCCTTGTCCCCGGGTTCTCCAAAATTTGAACCACCTACCCTTTCTCTGTAAATTTTCCTCTTCTTATACATTGTGAAATAGTTGTTTATCTTTGGAACTGTCAAACTACTAAACTGCTTCTCTAACTATCTTAAGTAAAAAACTATTACAGAATTTTACAGAGGGTAAAAGACATCTCAAAGAACATACGATAATAAGAAATAACTGAACTAGAAGATGAGAATAACTCCTGGATTTCTCTGTTAATCGGTCGCTGATTTCTTCTGTATATGCCTTAATAATGATTAATCCACTTTAAGCATAATAAACAGTGCCAGACTTTGACTCCTGCATAAGTCTGGACTTATGCATGTATCGGGCATTTTGATTGGCCAAAATACAAAGAAAACATGCCCAACTGCCTTCCTCTTCAGATTCGGCTTTAACGCTGATTTTTCCTTTTACACAACAAAATTAACGCAAACCTTTGATTATTATGGAACTAAAAAATAATTAATTCTACTTCATAAATCCATCGGATCCACTTCATATCGCAAATTGTAATTGACCCTTTCAAATGATATATCAATATAAAACTTAATGATATGTGATATAACGAACACGACAAGAGAGTTAAACATAATATATGTAATATCAGGTCCGAAACCCATTGCAAATTGCAGTTGGTGCTATCAATGGATGTATTAACCAAAACCTTAACAATTTGTGATATGGCGGACCCACCAAAAATATAAAACATGGCATATATAATATCGGGTTCGGAATCCCAATCGCAAATCGCAATCGGCGCTATGAACCAACACATATACATAAGTTGTTCTACGGATGATCTGGATTTAAACAAGAATGCAATAAAATATAGAGATAACCATAAAGACAAATATGCAGCGGAAATAATACTTCATTTCATTACTGTAAAATACTGAAATATGCTTACAAACAGAAATGGAAATAAACCAGCTAGGGCAATGGTAGCTTATCTCTGAGAAGAGATGTGGCGGCTACATGCCTCTGAACTATCTTACAATGAGGCTCAAGGGCCTTTTTATTATTGAACAATAAGAGAAACACTAAACAACCAAAACCCTAACCTTAGGAGATGTAACACCAAGAGTTTGTGGGCCCCGTTGGGGTGAGTTGGATAGCCAACTTCTCGGGGTCGCGAATTGGTCATATTATCTCTGTTTGACGTGCATGATAGCCCATTAGAAAGATCTCTCCAAGGAATACGACGAAAAATATGATTTTGGACAGAAAATCGCTAGCGGTAGATTTCCCAAAAATGTCGTTTAGGGCCTCAAAACAGCTCCGGAAGTTTAGTACCCGAAAAACTGCTAAAAATAGCAAACTATGCTACAATTCAGGAAATTGAAAAGACTGAAAGAGACAGTTGTGGGGGTCCAAATGAAATAGGTGGGTGGCCACTGACATCCACCTGGATCAATGGACTTGCTGGCATTATAAAATGCAATATATATGTTTTCGAGTCCAAACATTCAACGCTTCTTCAAGCTTCAGATGTGGGACTCGCACCAAGCGCAGACCTTCAAACATGATATTATCTGGAAGCACGGGTGTATGAAGGAGAAACTTTCCCTCATATGGTTCCTTTGGGACCTTCACCTTGCCCTGGCGTGGAGGGAGGTATTCTGGTAGCATTGAAATAGGGTCTACCCCCTCAATATCAATGTCATCTGTGCCCTCATTACCCTTTAGGTCGACCACTTTTCCCTTTTCCGACGCGGTTGGCTTTTCTTTCTCTGATGTTTCCTTGGTGACTCGCTCATCGGTAGTGTCTTCTTCTGTTTATCCTTCTTCGGCTTGGGTGCCTCTCTAGCTAGCGTAGGCTTTGGCCTAAGCGACCTCGATGATTTTGGCATTGTTGTGGGTACCTCCAGACTTACGACCTCAGGGTGAGCTCTCTCAGAGGAAATACACACTCCAACACTTTCAGTTTCTATGGGTTTAGACATGAAGCTGCTAATAAGTTGTGGAGTTTCCGCAGGTAACCTGTGAAACATAGAAGTAACCACCAAATCGTCTAAGAATGCACGGTTCATGCACTCTAGATAGTGCGACACATGAACTCTCGGAATGCAAAGTATCTCTCGTTGGGTGGCCATCTGTAATTTGTAGACAGTTTCAAATTGAAATTCCACTGTTTCCCCAAAATCTGCTCATAAATGATAGATTGGAGGAATATTTTCAAAGATATCGCTCTTAAATTCAGTGTTAAATGCCACCCCAAACTCCTCTTAGCTGTTTTCTCACTATCAAATCATGAACAGTGACAATAAAGGTCACTTTCTAGCTACGATGCGTGGTCTCTCGTCTTGTAGTGCAACTCCCTTTGTGCGTTCGTTGACTCTGTGACACCCGTCTATCCCGCATAGGCCCCTCATCGCGCAGCTCTACAACCCGGGTAGTGTAGTTTATAGTCCTGCACTTCCTTACAGCTGCATGGAGCACTAGGACTATGCTACCACCATATAGTCATCTGGTCAGATCCCCAATGTATGCCTTTAATCAACTACCATTTACCTTTCTAGGAAATGGATCTCCATTCAATTTCACCAGTTGAAATTCTCCATCATCAGTAATCTCCTTGATCACATATGGCCCCAGCCAATGCATCTAAAATTTCCCTGGAAATTTATCAAACTTGATGTCATATAATAAAACTAAATCATTTACCTTGAAGGTGCATAGTTTGATGTGATGATTGTGCCATGCCTTTTCGTGCTCCTTATGAACTTGTTGATTGAATCCAACCAAGAATCTATCTTCCTCCAGCTTTGTCAGCTACACGAGCCTTTCTTCTAAGGCTCCATAGTCTGCCATTCCTATGAACACCACTATGTGTAGACTAGGCACAATGTACTCCATTGACATCACAGCTTCTACACCATAGACCAACCTTAAAGGTGTCTGTCCAGTTAGATTTTTATAAGTAGTTCTATAAGCCCATAACACCACTAGTATGCACAAGTCCCAATCATTCCTTTGCGCATTGCAAACCTTTGTTAGCACTTTCTCCAATATCTTATTAAATGCTTCCACCATCCCATTAGCCTGAGGGTGATATGGTGTGCTCTTTTGATGATAAACTTGGAATTCCTCCATCAGCGCATTGATTGTTTCATTAAGGAAGTGTGTATTGTGATCGCTCATCAAAATATTTGGGCAACCAAACCTAGTCAGCACATATTCAAATAGGAACTTTGTTGTCGTTGCCCCTGTACAATCCTTTACAGGTTGTGCCTCCGCTTATCTGGTCAAATACTCAGTTGCGGTGACGATATATGCAAACCCATCTTCTTTCCTGGAGGCTGAATTGGTCTTACAAAATCAATTTCCCAGGTTTCAAGTGGCTGCAATGACACTTGTGGATTCAGAGGCAACCCTCTGACATGCATCGCATGCCCTACAATAAGCTTTGGAATCCCTATGCACTGTGGGCCACCACAACCCAGTGCATAAAATATTTTTTGTTGTTGCTTTTCCTGCATAATGGCCTCCTGCAGCCCCTCCATGAGCTTCGGCTAGGATGCTTCTTCATTCAAACTCAGGCACATAACGTTGCAATATCTCATCCACTCCCATCTTTTACAAGTGACCTGCAATAATAGAAAAATCTGCAGCGTGCACCACCAATTCCTTCTTTTGTTGGTTGGTGTACCCTTCTGGAGCTGTTCCTGTAGTCAGAAAGTGTATGATGTGTACAAAATAATTGTCTGCTACGTGCACCACAAATAGCTACGTGTCGGGTAATCCTTCCTCCAAATTAGCGGGCTCCTCACCTGTTTCAATGCACGATAGATGCTCTGGTCTTGCATTCAATCACCTCGGCTTCACAATGACTTCGAAATCAGATTCCAGAAACAACAACAACTATCTGCATATCCCCCCCCAAACATAGGCTTGTTGACTAGGTACTTTAATGCAAAATGGTCTTTATACATCTTAAAGTGTCCACCTATAAAGTAGTGTCTAAACTTCTGGAGCGCGTACACCATAGCCAAAACTTCGTGCTCTATCGTCGAATAATTCTTCTGAGCCTTAGATAACTTCATTCTTTCAAACGCAATAGGGTGATCCAACTCTCCCTCACCAGCCTGTGTCAGTACTTCTCCCAGTGCAATGCATGACGCATCCAGATGTACATGAAATTCATTCTTCCAATTCGGGAAGACTAGGATCAACACAATGACCATATTCTCCTTTAACACATCCAGGCTCTGCTAACATTCTTCATGCCAATAGAATGTGGAATCCTTCTTCAACAATTTTTCCATTGGTGTGGTAATCTGGGCATAACTCTTGATGAACTTCCGATAATAACCAGTATACCCCAGCGTTGCGCGTAGTTGTTTGACATTTCTTGGCATGTCCAAATTAATTATAACTATAATCTTAGCTAGATCCACCATTAATCTTTGTTTGCATACTGCATGACCCAGCAAGATTCAAAAGGGAACACAGAACAAAAATTTCTTCAAATTTAGCGTGATCTGATACCTTCGGCATGTATCAGACATCAAGTGTAGACTAGCTACTTGGCGTTTTACCATCCCAAACACCATCCAATCATCAAAGTATACCTCCAAGAACTTGTGAATGAAGTCCATGAACGTTATGATGACTACATGCGAAAAAGTCGCTCGCCGATTCTTCAGTCCAAAAGGCATTACAATATACTAAAAGCATCCCCATTTAGTCGCAAAGGTCATCTTACTCCTATCTTCCAGCATGATCTTGATCTAATGGTATCCCGAGAACCCATTAGTGAATGAATATGCTTCCTGTCCTCCTACGTTATCCAAAGCTTCATCAGTGAATGGAGTTGGAAAAGGATCATGCATACAAGTGTCATTCAGCTTCCTGAGATCTACGCATATCCTTATTTCATCCTTCTGCTTCTTTTCTTGAATGACCATCAGACTTACCCAGTCAGACTCCTCCACGGTTCAATGATTCCCGCTACCAACATTTTTTCAAATTCTAAGCGAACACTTTCTTTGTACTTAGGATTGAGGCGATATGGCCTCTGTTTCAGAGGGTTTGCGTCTGGTTTCAATGTTATTATCATTACTCCTAAATCACCTATTATCCCTTTTAGGTCTGAAAACTTTGTAGGGAACAAGTCTTGGTATTCGTGGAGCAACTCAATGACATTATCCACCATAGCATCATCCCAGTAGTCCCCTATCTTCACAAATTCTGGCTCCGCCTTTGTCCCAATGTTCACTTGTCTTGTTTTCAGCAGCGTGGTGATATCAGGATTTTCTATCTACAACCCCTCAAATTCATGGTGAACTTCTATCTCTGGGATATTAACATTCCTTGGATCCTCCTCTTCTTCTTCAGCAGTCACATTGTAGCACTCCAACACATGGCACAGTTGGGTGGTCCAGTCTGGTTGAATCAAATCCAAGGGATCTTGTGGGATTCTAAAGATCGTTGCTTTGATCTCCTGCAATGCTTCATCAATGCACTTGAATCCATCTTCAAAACTAAATGTCATCAAAAATCCCTATTTCAAAATATCCCATTCATCCATGCCATGGTGAAGCTCTGTCTCCAAGTACCAATTAATAGGTATTACATCCAATGTGTGACAGAACAGATGCACCCACTCCAGTTGTGGTTCTGCTCCATAAGCATCAGTCCATTTGACTAAGTGATCACGCAGATCACTCCTCCCATCATATTTCTCTATCAATCACACCTTTGGGTGACCAAACTACATCCTCATTGTTCTTCTATATTCACGCCATCCATCAATTTTTTTTTTTGTGTAACCCACCATCTTGTAGGTGTAGCGTGTAGCGCCAAGTCTAAGGCTTAGAAGCGATGATTCTCTGGAACTTCCATTTCAAATGCATCCAGAAATTTATCAACATCAGTTGAACAATCATAATAAGGCATAATTCTTACCTTTTACAATACGCAGTGCAACGATTTGGTCATCATGTTACATCATAGCATAGACACTTCGTGAAATATATTATGCCAATGTTCCAATTCCTCATCTGAATCTGATGTGTAGGAGCTTTCGCAGTCCCATGTAATATGTCCATCTGTAGTCAGATTCAACCAATCTTGATCTCGGACTGTTATCTTATAAATCTGGTCCAAATCATCATCACTTTTGTAATCACGGACCGGTTCAGTATAGCGCGGCCTTTCTGTCAGGTTCAACAGTACTACTACGCGGAGTGATTGTCTTTCAAATGACATCATTCGCTTCTTCAAATTGATCACCCCATTCATGTCAATAGCCCAATCAATCCCAAGGAGTGTAGGGTAGGGATTGCTGTCATAAAAAATCTCTATTACTTTGAAATCCACCAATGTGCTCACACTTTCAATATTGATAGTCACTCCCTGTGATCTTCCCATGGGGATAATCTTTGGATGATTTTCTATCCTCAATTGAATAGGAGACCACTATAGCACAGGTCTCCCAATTCTCTCCCATGTCCATTTCGGCAAAACATTCGCATCTAACCCAAGATCCAAAATAACTTGGTCCATTTCATACTCTCCTATATGCGCGGTGAGCATCATCTCATGCCCTATTCCTTCCTTATGTTTACCAATTTTTGTGACCACGCACAGTCCCTCAAGAGCATTGCCATCACATTTATTAATCAACTCCTGTAATCCCTTTACGGCCTTTCTATCATGTATAAGCTTCATATAGGTCTCCAAAAAGGTAGTAAGCATGGATGGGTCCATTTCTTCAAACAACTTATCCTGACTTCCTGAGGTAGAAGCCTTAGTGAAGCGTTTCTTTGCTTCCATGAAGGTTTACTTTGCATGCTCCAAATCAAAGCAAAACTCCTTTTCTGGAGCTTTGTGGACCCATTCATCTTCTTCATGCTACTTTTCCTTATCTTCACCCATCGTCATTCCACTTCATAGAACAATATTCACGTTGGGGTCCTCTTCGCGGGGTTTAGCCCTCATCATATGCAGGTTCTACGTAGGCTTCTGAGGCTACATCCCCTTCTCGTGCATCTTAGTTATTAATATAGGGAAGCCTTCTATCGCATGGTCAAACTGGGTACAATATCGGCACGAGGGGTGCGTCAGGTTCATGCATTCTTGTAAGTAGTGTCTTGGACCTCCACACTTGTAGCAAATAACTTTCCCTTGACCTCTCATAGGTCCTCCTCCACCTCAACCTCATCCACGCCCCTGATATACTCCTCTTGTCCCCCTAGCGCCTCGATCTAGAGGCCGATTTTCTATCTGCATTAGATATGCAGGCGTTCTCTCCATCATTAACTCATAACTATGGAAATTGTGCTCATCGTGACCTACTCATTTGCAAAAGTTGTAGAAGAGATGTTGCAATGTTTGTACAAATTTCTTTAGCAAGTGGCAATTATCTGTCACATGTTTTCCAACTACCTAACAGATAGCACACCATAGTGCGGGTCATGCACTTGGCCCTACTTGAGCTTTCGGCCTCAGAGGCATCGACCCTCCTCCTGCAACATAATTTGTGAAGATAGGGCAATGGTATTTATCGTGCCCTTGACTCTTACATTTCAAACACCAAACCTCTTCGCGCACCTCGGGCTGAGCTGCTGTATCCCTCTTTAGACTCTGGAATTCTAGGCAAAGGTTCTACAACTCCACGTGAATATGTTGAACTCCTAAAGCAACATCTTGAGTTGGTGTCTCGTGCAATCTCATCGCAATCTCCAGGGCCTCCACTTGGGTCACAATCTTTTTCTGTGATAGAGAAACCCTCAAATATGGCAAGAGCGAAGCCACAAACCACTCGTGGTGCTGCCCATCCATAAGATTCATGTTAGCTTCATGGATCTTTCACTTCAATCTCTGATCGAAATCCCAAGGTGTGTCACTACCCTTCATCATTATTTCTTTGAATCCAATGATAGATTGCGCTTCAGATTTTGGCCTACTGAATTCCTTATTTAGCGCAATCTAAATGTCCGCCAACGCAACCATCAGGTTACCAATGCAGTACTTAATGTACCATGTTATCACACATTCCTATAAAGCAGTAACCAATGTAACTTTCTTCATTTGATCATCTATAATGCCCTAGTCTTTCCACACAGCCTTCGCGACGAACAAAAATTGCTTTGGGTCCTCATTCCCCAAGCCCTTGAAAACAGTAAATCTTACCGAATTCGCTATATTAAATGGTGGTGGAGGTGGTGGTGTGCGGGCGAAGGTGTATGTGGTGGAGGTGAAGATGGAGGTGGTGTCTATGGATGTGGTATTTGCAGGAACCCTCACCTTATTAACTGGACAGTGCTCTGCAGAGAATCCTGTGCTGCTTCTTCGTCATCACTCAGAGGAGGCTCAATCAACGGGCTATATTTAGGTCCTGTTCCCTTTCTATCCTTGAATAACTTTCCACTTCGCGTAGCTCCAAACATCAAGGTAACTGCATAACCCACTTTTCACACAAGAGAATTTTAATCCAAGTATTCAAAGACCTTAAATACTTACCTCGCGGTCCTTTGAAGAAGTGTCACTCTACTTCGATATAGCTAACCGAGGTATCAACCACGGACTCTATCACAAATCCTCCTATGATACAATCAAGCCAGTGATCGACAACACTCACGATCTTATCTTTAGAGGCTTCTAATCTTCACACTAACTTCGAGGTTCACACTATCAGACCATCAAGCCTCCACCTTCCTTGGCCATCTGCCAATTTAGCAATCCACTCGTATAATTCAACCAAGAAGGAACAAAAGAAAATTTCATGTATCTCTATGTACAGATACCTATCCAACCACTGTTATTTTGTTAATCATGAGTTTCTATTCTCTTGCACCGCGAATTCTTGGATCTTCCTA
Source organism: Pinus taeda (assembly GCA_000404065.3). Lineage (NCBI taxonomy): Eukaryota > Viridiplantae > Streptophyta > Pinopsida > Pinales > Pinaceae > Pinus > Pinus taeda. The sequence goes on along the minus strand of APFE031354133.1, from coordinate 28,559 downwards.
TGTAACCAATCTTCAATTTCTTTCTTTGTTGGATTCTAGTGATGTGACATCACACATCTTTTTCTAAAGATCCTGGTCCTGGAAAAGGAACCATTTTTTGGCTTAGTGGGTCCTAACCCAAGTTCAGCGTTAAGTTTGCCAAACAAATCCCTACACTACTGGCCCTTTCGGCATCAATCCGTGGAGCACAGACTGAAGTCTCACCCGAAGTAGTATGGGGGGATGCTGGAACCAAGTTTTCGCACCCTGAGATGGTTATGATGTCATTTTGTAGCCTTTATCTACCTTTGTGAAGATCGACAAGCCCTCGAGGCTTATCGATATAAATTCCTCTTACCACCCCCTAGACATTTGTGAAGGTCTACGACTATCTTTCATGGACCCTAAACAAGCGAATCAACCACTTAGGTGCCATTCTAATCACTCCTAAGTATGTTATTACCCAGATCGGCTTAAGTGTCTGACATCTTTATCATGCATTAAGATATTCTTCGCATAAGTAGATATTATTACTTGCATTCATATAACAATGTAAAACATACATTTTTGTGCATCAATATAACATTAAATCATAAACCCATTATTCATCATAACATAAACACATTCATTCATAACAGAAGTAAATGGATAAAACATAGATATTTCAAGAACAATATCTTTATTGATACTTCAGATTTGCTTACAGACTCCAGACTACCCTCCACACTTAGCCACAGGGGTCTGCACACTCAGCTGTGGACTCTACTCTAGGCCTCTGCGCACATAGTTTTAGAGCCTCTCTTCTACTCTAAGACTCTTCGCTCTTAGGTCATATTGACCCATTACATTCATTCTTCGCCAAAATCTTCTTGCCTTAGACTCTCAAAGACTCTCCTTTTTATACAATCCCATGGTTCGCGGACCATGACTAGGTCTGTACAAGTCGACAGATCTTACATAAAATAAGGGTAAAGACACTTTATGACACTTTACATCTGCGCACTCCATGACCACAACTTGCAGAGACTACACTTTACATACAAAAACTTGGGCATTTTTCCCCAAAGTTGACCTTAAGGGACCTTGTCCCAACAACTAGTTTATCTTTGAATTTAATGTATTTATGATTTGTTGAATGCATTTAATTAGGAAAAGTACTTAATACATTCATGAAGACATATATATATTTATTTATATGATGTTATGCATATTTAGTGCAATTAGTGAAGGAACTAAATCTGCTAACTATTAATTACTGTAAATTATGGGTTCTAAGGGTTAGGGTTCGTGAATGTCAAGATAAAGTCATAGATCTATAGAAAAAACATCACATGACCCTCTGGATGCAGAAACCTATTTCTAGCATCCCCCAATACTACCTTTAGTGAGATTGCAGCCTGTGCTATAGAGGTTGTTGCTACAAGGGTTGGCAGTGTAAGGATTTGTTGATTAGCGCAGATAAATCCTAACCTAGGTCCAAGCCCCCTCAAGCCAACAGGTCTGTACAACATCACCAAGGCTGTAGGGGACAATGCCTTTGAGCTCAATATTCCACCATTCCTTGGTCTACACCTAGTATTCAATGTGGATTGGTTGCGACCATACTTTCCTCCATTGGTGGACACATCTAACGTTGTAGACCAGATGACAACAACAAAGATCAACCCAAGTTTCATTGAGTAGGCCGCAACTAACAAGATCATGGACACACAGATTAAGAACACTTTCAAGTAGAGCATCCATATATATCAAGTTGTCAAAGCAGTCCAACGCCTTTACAAGGAACTAGGTTCAACAAAGATATCCTCACTCCATGGAGGCTTTGCATGCAATGGGGAACATTGCTTCCTAAGGGGGGAGGACTGATATAGGTGGATATTGGTGGCGACCCACCTATTCCACCTAAACCTCTAGTCAATTTTATTTGTTTCCTTGATTATAGCAACATTTACTATTGTTATTAGTTTTTTGGGTCCTAAACTTCTAGAGCTTTTTTGACCGCCTAAACAACGTTTTTTTAGGTCTACAATAGAGAGGTGTCAAATGATGTAGTAGTCAGAGAGATATTTCCAACAAGGTATCATACACACCAAACATAGATCATATGACCAAGTTATGACCCCAGGAGGTTGGTTTCCCAACTAACCACAATAGGGCCCACAAACTCTTGGTGTTCATCTCCTAGGGTTAGGGTTTTCCATTATCGTTCAATAATAAAAATTCCCTTGATGCTCATTGTAACACATCTTAGAGGCATGTAACCACCATATCACTTCTCAGAGATAAGCTACCATTGACCGAGATAGTTTATTTCCATTATGTATGTAAGAATATTTTAGTTATTTGATATTAATGAAATGAAGTTTTATTTCTGCTTCATTTTTGTGTTTATGTGTATATATGTATTTCTTTATGTTTCTGCATAAGTTCGAATTGTATTGTCAATTTATTTCATGGAAACTATAGAGAATGGGACTTGACCACATTTTTCATAGATGTGTTTTAGACCATGAGAAAGAATATTTTTTGTGGGAATATCATTATGGGGTTGCAGAAGGTCACGTGGGAGGAAAAATGATTGCTAGAAAAGTGTTGTAACATAGAATGTGGTGGCCTACTTTATTTAGGGACACAAAAGAATATGCTAAGAAATGTGATGCTTGTCAATGTGTAGGTTAAGAATCTCAACATGAAGAACTTCCACTCCACTCACTTCGAGTCCTCGAAGCCTTCAAAAGGTGGGTTATTGATTTCATGGGGCCTATCAATCCCCCCTGCACGACATTCTCATGCTTGGTATATTATCACCGCCACCAATTATTTAACGTGATGGGATGAAGCCAAAATTGTTAAGGAATGTATCACTGATACTACTGCATAATTTATCTTCAAAATATTATCACTAGATTTGGGTGTCTGAGAAGTCTTACCAGTGATCAAGGTTCATATTTCATTAATAAGACTATTGACACATTGTTGGCTTAATGGGTCCTGACCCAAGTTCAAAGTTAGTTGCACAAAAAAAACCCTACACTACTGGCACTTTCGGCATCAATCCGCATAGTGCGGAATGAAGCCTCACTCGAAGCAGTATGGGGGGATACTGGAACCAAGTTTCTGCATCCAGAGATCAGTGTGATGTCTTTTTATGCCCTAGATCTGCCTCCGTGCAGATCTATAAGCCCTTAAATCTTGGCACTTAAATTCCATTCAAATGGCCTTTAGACCTTTGCGAAGGTCTACAATTGGCTTTTACAGACCCTGAACAGACGAATTAGCTACTTACGCGCACCTTAGATTACTCTTAGATCAATATGTACTCAGAACTACCCAAGTTTTCAATAAACCTAACAGAAAGTGTTATGATCTTCACGTAATCACTTAACATTAACTACATTCAGTTAAGAAGACGAATTCAGTAAATTCACGCATCAATACATCACTAATTCATAAAGACATTATTCATTACAACATATATCGCAATCATAAATAACAGAAGTACGGAGATAAAACATAAGAATTTCTGCAACAACATTCTTTATTAATCTTCAGTATAAGTTTATAGACTCAAAACTTCCCTGCATACTCAGCTACATGGGTCCATGCACTTAGCTACAGACACTACTTTGGGCCTCTGCACACTCAGCTACAAAGCCTTTCCCCCCTCTAAGACTTACTTCCCTGTGCTAACTCTCTATACTCCTTTCGTCGTACCCATAGACAAAGACATCAATATGCCTTAGACTCTCTAAGACACACCTATTTATACAATCCCATGGTTTGCGGACCATGGGTAGATCTTCCAAAACCAACTCAAGTTTACATAAACGAGGGTAAAAACCCTTTTTATCTTCTAACTAACTACGTGCTCCACATCCTCAATTCGTGGAGACTTTACATATTTTTATCATACTTTACATCAAAACTTGGGATTTTGCCCCAAAACTGAGCCAGGGGACCCCATCCCAATAGGCTCCCAACACAACGGTCATGACTCGCCCTCGAGTCAATCGGCTGACATGATGATCTTGCTATGAAGATACCCTAGCTCCACCTACACCACTACTACTTCAGTCACGCTTTTCATGGTTGCCTGCTTCACTTGTTCGACCTGCTGCTCTGTAGCTGGTCCTTCGCCAGCTAGCTTGATCTTCTGCTGTGTGATCTGCATGTTCGTCAGCTTTTCCTAAATGTTGGTTAAGACTTTCTAGGATTCTTCCAACCAAGGATCCAACCCGGTCTTAGGAATTGCCTCTTTTTTCTGCATTGCTTCCCCTCCTGCAACTTGGCGAGGCACTACACTTTAGAAATGGAGTGCGTCGTCATCCTAACCTCGTCGTATTGCTTTTGGAGCTTGTAGATATCTATAGTCAATATCTGTAAGTTGTGATGTTCTTGCAGGGTCGTTACCAATTCCATGGTCTATTCAAACAAAGCTATGCAGTCAACGACCATGGCATCCAATGTAGTTATCCCTTCCTTGATGGTAGCTCCGTAATTCCTTGAACTTAGGTGGAGTCCAAGGTTGTGACTTTAGTTCCAGCTTCGTGATTTTCATATTGAGTTCAAATTGAACTCTTGCCACCTCTACCTTTGCATCATGGATGCCCGCAACAAGGTTCTGGGTCTTGGCCTTTGGTTGGACGTCCTCAGGTATGTGAAACTCTAGAACTATTCTGAACACCTTTGCAACCATGGTCGCCAATTAGGAATTATGTGCCTAGCTCATATCCCTTTATTTCAGGGAATGCATCTTCTTGATGAAAATTTTCTCATTGTTCATCCGGTACTCGCTTATTAAATTGAGAGCGTGCTACTCCCATGCTCTCAATTCCACTGTCACTCTTGTTTGCAATGCACGAACAAACTCGTTAGGGAGCGCTGTAATATTGAGGCTAATGTTCTTCAGGTGCTAAAAATGATCTTGTCATCAACCAATTCCGCACTCAGGGACCCTTCTGGTAGAGCAACTTCCCGGAGGTCCGCTATCCTGACCATCTCAACATCCTGACTTGTCCCTGGTGCTAGGCTTGTTTGTGTGGCGTTCACTTGACTTGATCCCACTAGTATTTTGTTGGTTTGGATTTGCAGTTCACGCAGATCCTTCTGGACATTACCCAATGACTGCATGTAAGGTTGCTCGAATTGCTACAACAGTTTGGCTGTAGTGTTGCACACTTTGTCCTCAATCTCGTCAAGATCACCCTCCATCAGTGTAATGGGATCCACCTGTGGTTTAGTCACCTTTGTCTTTTTCCGTGACTCCTGCTGCTAATGTTCTCTGCACTTCCTTACCCGAAATAGGGTGCTCTGCCCCTCATCACCTCCACCGCCCTATGCCGACTGTTGTTCCTCCTCGAGTTTGGTTGAAGGGGATTTACTACTCTGTTCAGAGTTGCGATGTTCTTGTTCAACCTGCTCCTTTGCAGCACACTCCATTTCCAATCAGGCCTTCTCTCCGACCTCCTTCTTTTATTGCATGGCCAATTTCTATGCTGCATCATTCCTCTTTTTCTCTGCTGAGCTCCCCATGCCTTTGCTAGTACTTGCGACCAAGTCAACCGAAGTATGCCAATCTTCTGGCCAATGCTTTATCACTTCCTGTATGGCATCATCAGTGACGAGATATGATAGATCGAACCACTTCTGCTTCGAGTCCTTCTGCGCCTAGATGTAAACGCGGTGGAAGTCTTCCTTGAACTCAACATATTCAGACAACTGTTCATACAAGGTTGGGGACAACCTTGGGCACTGGTTGATGGCCATGTAGAAGCTCGACTCCATCAATACCTAGAAAATATTCGTTTTTGTTACCCGTGGAGGGTCTTTTGTGGCCCAGAGGGAGGCAAACTGTGTAGCCTCCGATAATCCTGCCTCAAATGGAGGAAACAAGCTGTCCTCTGGCAGCTTAGAAGAAACCAGCACAATGGAGAGAAGCAACCACACATAGTGGAAGGTCTTTCTCTCATCCTTGTGCGACTAGTTAAACAACACACCTTCTGTGAATTGTGTAGCTAATGAGATCACAAGCATCGGAACCTCATCTGCATGACGCTTCCTAATAACTTTTCCGATTAGTATCTGGGTGGAAATCTTCATTGCGGGATCATTGTTGGATGTGATGGAGTAGCTGCATCGTTTCTTGATAAGCTCGAATTTCTTTTTCATTCTCTCTGTCAAGTCGCTCTTGCTTGTCTTTCCTCTAAACTCCTTGGCTAGATTCAAACCCTCATGCGATAGGTGTGTGATCCTATGGATGAGCATATCTGTGATGGGGATAGGTGCGCCAAGCCATAAGCACCCATTGTGCACTAGAGTAAGCAACTACCGTATACAGGTGGTGTTAATGTTAGAGAGGTGGTAGTGGGGCACCCACAACAGGTTCAACAACCCAGATTGCTCTACTCCATGGATCCATTCAACTGCCTCCAACTTAGTGACACCTGAGTCTTTATAATACACATGTCTCATATAGTTTTCTGTCACGAGGTGGGGGAACCTCTCATGGTCATCTAGGTTCCAATCTTCCATCTTTAATAGAGGGACCCACACTAAGTGTGGACCTTTGAAGGTTATCTTCTCTGGCAACAGGTGCGTGTGAATTATGAATTTCTCTGAGTCTGGGTCCTTGGTGACCTTCTCCTTCCCTTTACATGGAGGGATATATTCCAGCAACTTGGTGATGGGCTCCATGCCCTAAGAATCTATATCTTCAATGACCTCTTCAACCTCCAAATCTACAACCTTCCCAGGCTACTTATCCTTCTTCTGCATCTAGGCAACATAATGCTTCCTAGATGACTCGTGCACTAGAGCTGACCTCTTCTACTTGTCTTTCCCCGGCTTTTGGGTCTCTTGCATAGGTCTTGGCTTTGGCCTAGGTGACCTCGGTGCCATAGGCATAGGAGCCAGAGCCTCCATGATCACAACCTCTGGATCAGCTCCTTTAGAGGTGATAGTTCCTCTAGTGCTTGCAGACTGAACGGGGCCTGGTATGGACATGGCGTTGCAAATAAATTTTCGGGTTAGCTTAGGCTATTAATCAAATACAGGCCTTGTGACCAAATATTCAAAGAACTTACTATTCTTAAGCAACAGACAACACATCTCAAAAACTCTAAGGATGAAAAGTGTTCTCTACTGGACTGGCACACGTAATTTATAGGAGAATTTGAATTCAAATTTGACCATTCCCCCCAAAATTCATTCATTAATGCTGATTTGGTGGAAGATCTCCAAAGATTTCAGCCTTAAATGCTACCCGCCCACTCCTCTTAACCATCTCCTGGCTATCAAATCATGAACAATTACTCTAATGGTCACTTTCTAGTTATGCTACACGGTATCTCCTTTCATAGCGTAGTTCCCTTCGCGCAGCTTCTGGTACTATGACATCACCCTTTTTCATGCAGCCCCCCTATCGCATAGTCCCCAAAACTGGGTAGTATAGTTTATAGTCCCGCACTCCATTGCAGCTGCTTGGAGCACTAAGACTGTCTGGCCACAATATATTCATTGAGACGGATCTCCTGCATACAGCTTCAATCAGCTTCCATTCACTTTTCTCAGAAAAGGTTCTTCATTCAGCTTTTCAAGCTGAGCCGTGCCCCCATCTGTGATTTCTTTGATGACATATGGTCCCATCTAGTGCATTTGAAACTTTCCTGGAAACTTAGCGAACTTACTATCATATAATAATACAAAATCATTTACCTTGAATGTGCACAACTTGAGGTGGCGATCATGCCAAGCCTTTTCACGTTCCTTCTGGACTTTCTAATGGAATCTAGCCAAGAATTTGTCTTCTTCGAGCTCCATTAGCTAAGCGAGCCATTCTTCCAAGGCTCCGCGGTTTTCCATTCCTGTGAAATCTATGATGCGGAGACTAGGCACAATATATTCCATAGGCATCACAGCTTCTACACCATAGACCAAATGGAAAGGTGTCTGACATGTTAGCTTTTTGCAAGTAGTCTTATAACCCCACAATATTGCCGGTATGTGTACGTCCCAATCATTCCACTGTGCATTGCAAATATTTGTCAATGCATTCTCCAAGATCTTATTGAAGGCCTGAACTATTCCATTGGCTTTAGGATGATATGGTGTACTCTTTTGATGATACACCTAGAACTCTTCTGTCAGCATGTTGATCGTTTCATTGAGGAAATGTGTACCGCGATCACTCATCAACACTTTTGGGTAGCCAAACCTAGTTAACACATTCTCAAATAAGAATTTAGCTATTGTGACTCCTGTACAATCCTTCACAACCTATGCCTTTGCCCATCTGGTCAGGTATTCTGTCGCGGTGATGATATAGCGCGCCCCTATGTTCTTGCCTCAGGGCTGAATTGGTCCAACAAAGTCAATTTCCCATTTCTCGAATGGTTGCAATGACACATGAGGATTTAATGGCATCTCCTCCCTCTGCGATGGTCTACTCATTCTCTAACATGCGTCACATGCCCTAAAATATGCTTTAGAATCTTTATGCAACGTCGGTCACTACAACCTAATGCACAAAATATTTTGTGTCGTTGCCTTTCCTACATAATGTGCTCCTCCAGCCCCTCCACGAGCCTTCGCAAGGATGCAGTTTCTTTCAAAATCGGGCACATACCATCAGAATATCTTGTCTAAACCCATCTTATATAAATGTTTAACAATTACTAAGAAGTTTGTGTACATACTACTAACTCCTTCTTTTGTTAGCTGATGTATCCTTCTGGAGCCATTCTAGTAGTCAAGAAGTGGATAATATCTACAAAATGATTATCCACTACACACACCACGAAGAGTTGTGCGTCGGGGGAAAAGCTTCCTCCAAATTAGTGGGCTCCTCCCCTATTTCAATGCGTGACAAATGGTCAAGTCCTGCATTCAACCTTCCTGGCTTCACAATTACCTCAAAGTCATATTCTTGAAATAGTAGCAGCCATTTGCATATCTTTCCCCCCAACACAGGCTTACTGACTAGATACTTCAAGGCAGAATGGTTTGTGTACATCTTGAAATTTCCGCCCAACAGATAGTGTCGGAACTTTTGGAGCACGTGCACCATAGCCAATCCTTCATGCTCTATTGTTTTGTAATTCTTATCAACCTTTGACAACATTTTGCTTGAAAATGCTATAGGATGATCCATCTCTCCTTCACCAACTTGTGTCAGTATTACTCCCAACGCAATACATGAGGCATCAACGTAAACATGGAATTCCTCCTTCCAATACGGGAAGACCAAGATCAACGTGGTGATCGTATTTTCTTTCAATACATACAGACTGCACTGAAATTCTTCATCCCAACAAAATGTAGTGCCCTTCTTTAATATCTTCTCCATAGGCACAGTAATCTGGGCATAAGCCTTGATGAACTTTCGATAATGTCTAGTATCGCCTAGGATTTAGTGCAACTGTTTGACACTCTTTGGGGCCTCCAAATTGACTATTACTATGATCTTGGCAGGATCCACCATTAGTCCTTACTTACACACCACATGACCGAGCAAAATTCCAATGGGGACATAGAATAAGCACTTCTTCAATTTTAGCATGATTTGATATCTTTAGCACGTATCCAACATTAGGCGTAGACTGGCTACAAGGACTTTACTAACCCAAACACTATCTAGTCATCAAAATATACCTCCAATAATTTGTGAATAAACTCCTTGAAAGCCATGATGACTACGCGAGATAATATCGTCGACGCATTCTTGAGTCCAAACGACATCACCATATACCGGAAACAACCCCATTCCATCGCGAAGGTTGTTTTTCTCCTATCCTTTGGCGCGATCTTAATTTGATGGTATCTAGAGAAACCATCAATGAATGAGTATGCCTCCTGTCCTCCAACATTATCCAGTACCTCATAAGTAAATGGTGTGAAAAAACGATCATCGGCATAAGCATCATTAAGCTTCCTAAGATCTACTTGTTAGGATTCCAGGAAAATCTCTTAGGTTGTAGCTTGGAGATGCCTGGTAACATATAAATTCAACTATTGTTGCAATGTTTAATGGAAGGAATGATGGTTTGGTTCAATCCAGATAACCACTTCTACTTTGTTTCACTCCAGACATGCATGAACACCCTCAGACTACAAGACTTTAGACCACCAATGATCATAGTTTAGATATTAAGTGAATATGGATAATACTAACCACACTAGTAGATACACAAGACCATGTGATGGTCATCTGCAACTAGTGCAGAAACCTGCAAATCTAATATATTAATGCAAAGACAAGATGACAACTCTCTTGGATTAGATAGAAAGAAACCTGAGTAACCTATTCATTGATGCATTCAACATTCCAACACAGAGATAAGATGACAATTATCTAGTGCTAAACATTAAGAGGTCAAGAACACAACACATCAGGTACAAGCTTAGAATAGGGGAAAATCGATAGTGTGCAGTTAATAGCAAAAGAAGCTTGTATTTGCTGAAAATGAAGATGAGACGCTGCAAGTCTCAAAATGTCTATAGTCTCTAGAAGTTGAACCTTACATCAAATGCCAACCTTGATTACATCTTACTTCTACATATTTACAAGTTTTTGTTACAATGGCACTCGACCGTTTAGGTATGGAGGGGTCATAATTGACCACCAACTGCATTTAACCGCCTGATGGAGTCTCTGAATGGGGTGGCTTGTTTCAGTGGGTGAATCCGATTTGTTCAGGTGCTATGTTGTCCTTTATGTAGTTGGAGTGCTCATATCGGTGGAGTCCATGACTGATAAATTTAGCTACAGGGTCGTGCTGCGTCCTTTTCCCCTTTGGCCATGCTTTATGTTAAATATGGCTGTTGGGGATATTCCTATAATTGATGCTGATAGAGCTGATCATCTCCTTATTCGGGCAACAGAATGGTCATAGGATGTGGAAAGCATGGGTAGATGGACGATTTGGGGTGAATGAGAAGAATGACAGTTGGATCGGAGAAATGGATGGTGGAGATGGCTCGGTGGAGGCTATCAGTTGAGGTGGGAGCAGGGTGTGTTAGGGATGCTAGATCTTCGGCGGGCAGATCAGATGGTCATCGGGTGACAGAGTTGCATGGGCATTTAACGGGTGAGGGCAGTTTTGGTCGGGCAGTAACGGTTTTCATCGCACTACTTTCGGGTGCTAAGTGGTAAATGCCTGGGGTCGAGCGATTCCACTCAATGATCGACACGTAGTGGTGGATGAGAGAGAAAAACCGCTCTCATCGCGTGCTATCACTTGATCAAGTTGATGGTGTGATGTATGTGAAGACCCTCGGATCGGGCGCGAATGCATATGACTGTGAAAATTGGTAGAGCGGGTCACCTTTATCAGGTGCGACGAGAGCTGTTGGATCGGCGGGGGTGATCAACAGTGGGGATGTGGCATGATGAGTTACGAACGCGTGAAGACATATGGTAAGGTTTTATGGGTGCTTTGGGGTTTTGCGCTTGGGGCTGAGGCCAAGGGAATTTGTCGGGTTTAGAGGTTTGTTTAGGAAATGAGGAAGATTAAAGGTGAGAGGGGTGAGGAAAAAGGGAAAGCGACCAATTTAATCCCCCTTTTGGACACAACCAAATAGACCAGATCTCCTTCTGGCATTAGAAAATCAGTGCTGCATAGCGGAGCTAACACTACTCAAATCTATATTTCTCCCTTCTGTTTCTTTTCTTGGACTACCATTGGGTTCACTCAATCAGATTCCTCCACTGGTTCAATAATGCCCGCCTCAGGCATCTTTTCCAACTCTAAGTGTACATTTTCCTTGTATTTGGGGTTAAGGCGATATGGCCTCTGCTTAATAGGCTTCACATCTGGATTCAGGGTAATATTCATCATGCCCAAGTCATTTATGATGCCTTTCAGGTCCGAAAATTTTGTAGGAAACAAATCCTGATATTCACAGAGAAACTTGATAACTTTATCTATCGTGGCATCATGCCAGTAATCCCCAATATTTACAAATTTTGGCTCTGCTTCAGTACCAATTTTCACTTGCCCAGTCTTCAATGGCGCAGTGATGTCTGGGTTCTCTATTTGCAGACCTTCAACTGCGTGATGGCCTTTTGCCTCTAGAATATTGATATTCCGTGGATCCTCATCGTCCCCTTCAACGGTCAAATTATAACATTCCAGTGCATGGTGTAGCTGGGTGCTCCATTTTGGTTGAACCAGCTCCAAAGGGCCCTATGGTATTCTGAAGATCGGTGCCTTAACCTCTTGTAGAGCTTCATCAATGCTTTCTAACCCATCTTCAAAACTGAAGGTCATTAAGAATCCTTCCCTTAATATATCCCACTCCACGGTGCCATGGTGGAGCTTCGTTTCCAAGTACCAATTCATAGAGATTATATCTAGAGTGTGACAAAATAAATGCATCCATTCTGGCTGCCGCTCCATTCCATAGACTTTAGTTCATTTTTCTAAATGATTGCGCAGATCATTCCTCCCATCATATTTCTTAGTCAGCTAAACTTTTGGGCAATCAAATCACAACCTCATCATTCTCCTATAATCGTGCCATTCATCAAAGTTGTCTTTGTGCATAGCCCACCACCGTGCAGGCGTAGCGGGCAGTGCCAAATGCAGCGCTTGAAAGTGATGATCTTCATGTTCTTCTCTTTCAAAGGCATCCAAAAACTTATCTACATTAGTGAACCATCATAATAAGGTAAATTTCTTACCTCTGATGACACACAATGCACTGATTTAGTCATCATGTTGTAGCGCAACATAGATACTTCATGAAACCTATTATGCAAATGCTCAAATTCTTCATCTAAGTCTGAGGTACAGGAGTTTTCATGGTCCCATGCAATCCATCCATCAGCTATTGGATTAATTCAGTCTTGGTATCGCACTATAATTTTATAGATCTGATCCAAATTATTGTCCTTTGAGATAACCTAAGGTAAATTGGTTATGCCAAATCATCCATAATATTTTGTTGATTTTAATGATTTGGATGACCAGTGAACTATTTATAAACAGGTGCCTTAAACTTAGAAAGATTCTTAATAAAATAAAAGGTCGTTCTTTACATACACATGGTTATTTTGATTTTAGGTGGATGGATAAGAAGAATGTGTAGAGATATAACTGATGTAATATTCAAACTGAGTATTTAATAATTTATAAGCAGTGATCAAGAAAACAATGTTTCCTTGATCAACAAATACAATTAAACTAGTCCATAAATCTAGTGCAATTTAAGTTCAAAGGGGAATTTACAATAACAAATAGTTTGGCAAATTAATCTCTTATTTAAATTACAACTTCATAGTGGATTCAAAGTGAAACTGATATTCAATTAAAATTTAAATCGGATGACTGTAAAAGAATTAATTTATATGAAGAAGACATAATGAAAAACTAGATGAAAACAAATGATTGAGAGATAGACCATATGAGGCAAATCCAGAATATTTTATTATCTAAAAAATGCTCTATCTTAGTATGAATCTATGTGATAACTGGTTCAAGGGTAGAACCCTAAATACTTCGACATAATGAAGTATTTAAACAAAATTACAAAAATATTACATTAAATTCCTGAGTGACACGACATTCTATTATTAACTTAAAAATTAACAGAAAAGAAGTAATTCGATCAAAAGGAATGAATGTAAACATCTGGCCCTACTATGAAGGAGAGCAATCGCTGAGTGTCCACTATTCGTGTGTTGTGCTGGTGAAGTTGACCTCTTCTTTAGTCCTGAAATTCACACAACTTTTCCCACCCTTCTTCATCTGGAATATCTATCTTGGTTACCTTATGGTAGATTTCATCTACCTCAATATACCGAGCAAAAGTGGGTTTTACTGTGAAAATGTGTTTTATCTCATGTTGAATAAAACTGATGTTGTTGATGGATTTGGAAAGTGATCTGCCTATCATAGAAATTTTAATGTTGGAGGACATAGTCGTATCCTTGGTAATGTCCTCAAGCTTCTTCATGTAGTCTTCCCTGGTCATTAATTTATTGTTGATTACAAATAGTGAAGGCAGACCCTTCTTCTTCAATGCATCAATCCTAGTGAAAAACCATTTAACTGCCACCTCTAGAGTGTGACACTTCTCTATCAGTTGTACAACTAAGTTCTTCTTGGTTAGAACTTTCTTCACCTCCAAGATGGTTTCTGTTCTATCATCCACTCCTAGATCTTCTAGCTCATACCTGTTTTTAGAATTAAGGAAGTTTATGATGTTGTTGGCTATCATAGGCATTTCTCCCAGCTGAGCATTGATAGTGGCAATGATCTGCTTGGCCTTTTCCATCAAATCCTTCTGCTAAAAAATAATCCAGATACATGGTCAAGTTTCATCTATCTCCTCAATGATATTGTTCTAGAGGATTTCTTTAACATGAACCAAGGTGTGGCCAATAGAAGATTCAACTGCTGACTTCTTCCAGGCCTCTATTTGATTTTGAGCTCTCTGAAGCTTAGCTTCATATCTCAATTTTGTGGTGATGATCCTCTAGAAGTTTCACTTGATCCTGCAACTTTTTAATCTCTTCAGTCTGGAGAGATATATTTTGTACTGTATTGGCTAACTAATATTTAGCATCTCCTGTACTTGTTGTAGCTAATATGGCTATAGGAATGGCTGTGATGGGAAGTGCTTCCAAATGGACAACAATATTTTTAGCAGTTTTCTCTTTTTCTTTAATAAATTTCTCCATCTCAGTCTCCATTTTATTTAGCTATGTAGTCTACTCCATGATGAGCTTCATCATATCTGATTTTTGTGTCTCTGTCTCTTCAATATCCTTGGCCAGAGGATCTTCTGTAGCTGAAATTTTTAACTGATTCCTTAATGCTACTATTTTAAATTCTTTTTCTTCACAAGTTCTTTTGCAACATTGATGTTTGAAGAATCATAACCCAGTTTGATTACCAAGTTCTCCAGGGTTTTAAACCTGGTGTCTTTGGCAAGTGCAGAGACCTTCTCCATCTTCAGCTGTGATTGGGCATTTTCTAAGGTAACCTGCAGTTTTGATAAAGTCATAGTAGTGTCAGTGATAGTTGAAAATATCATTTCCCAATCTGCTTATGCATCTCCATTTGGTTAATGGTATGTATATATTTTACATCAAGCTCAAAGGTTGTTTTCTTGTAGTCTCGTGTTGCCTTGGGCTGGGGCACTCGTGCTTGGAGGAATGCCATTTGAATTTTTCCTTTTTCTGAATCAAAGGTTGACAGTAGCCTACTTTGAACACTATAAGTCTACTTCCAGAACTAGTTGTAGGTGTTAATCTTCAAGGTTTCATTCCTTACTTTTATCTCCTTGAAAATGTCCATTATAATCTTCTCTGTTTCCCCCGAAGTAGATGTGTCTATTTGCATAATTTGCTGCTGCTCTTGTGAAGTTGTGGAGGTAGTAGGAGACAATGTGGCCTGATCACCCACTAATGAGGAAACAAGTGGCTCATTAGTGGTGATAATGGTCTGTAGTTTTGAATCTTCGTTGAGGCTTAGTTTGGAACCACTTTGGAACTAAGCTTGGTATTCTTTCTATACATTATCTTAAATCCTTCACTGAAAATGTGAGTCCCTAAAGGGGACTCTTTCTCTCTGCTTCTCTTGGTTGTTTTCTCCTGCATGGTAGCCGTCTGCACTGTAGATGGTGATACCTTTTTTTCTTCTGCTTCTTGTAGGGTATTCTCAACCCATTTTAGTTCATTCTTGTATTTCTCTATTTCTGGCCTAGCTGTGTGAAATTAATGAGTAGACTTGGTTTCTACTCTTAATTTAGAAATGATCCCTGATGGATCATATGAATAGGTAAATATAAGGCTGAACTGCATTTCCTTTAAGAGCTTATATGCTTCTTCCCTTGTTTCCCTACTGCTGCAAATGAAAGGGCCAATCTGTGTTTTGATTTTAAACTAGGAATTCTTCTTGGTAGCAACAAAGTGGATTTCATCCATTTTGATCATCTATCTTATGTACTCCAGAGCAAAAATCCTCATTGGGAGGAATTTTGGTAGCTTGTAAGGTGAAAGCTCACATCTAAATATCCTCAATTCTGTATAGTTCTCATAGAGGTACCAATCCCCTATCTAAACTTGATCTGACAGTTGTAGCACCTTTCTTATTTCCTCACTGATTGTTGGTTCTATTCTGCTACTTAGGAGATCTATTGCTGGATGAAAAAAAACTTTGTAAATTATTTATATGTGTACTCCTTTTGTTCCTTCATGACCAGAGTAGTCCAATATATGACTCACTGTTGATTTCCTTTTTCATCCAGCTTTTGTAAAGAAAGGTTGATGTTATCCCCCTAAAAGTATAAGAACATATAAACCAACACAGAGGCACACTTGAATACCTCCTCAGTGGGAAATTTGATAAGCTGATGATGAATTGATTCTGCAAGAAATTGGTTGAAGTTAAACAAAGTGGAGGGCTTAGAATCAATAGAGAAAATGGACAGAAATCCTATGATGGCCTCATCTACCAAATGATCAGAGTAGTAGCCAAGGAGGTAGGGGACATCTGTGATAATCTTCTTGGCTCTTTCTAGGAAAATAGAGGAAGGATAGGGAGGATTTTTCTTTGGAAGTGAAGCATCTTCAAGAACAGTTCCAAGGTTTTGGCCCTCTTGGCAAAATCTAATTTCTGGTACAGTTCAATCAATGCTTCATAGGAAAATGGGGTAGCATTCTCTACTGTGGGGGCCTGCATCATCTGGTCTATGGTTTGAGGAGTAATGGTAAACAAAATTTCTCCAGTAGGGGTAATGATGGCCCTTTGGCTTGGAAAATACGGTGCATGAAACTTTTTAACAAAATCTGGGTATTGTGGGTACAAGGAAAATTGTAGTGGGGTAAATTAGACTCCCACAGTTGGATATCATCTGACTCGTCTATATACTTGTCCTCAAGCCAACAATACATCTCAAAAAGGTCGAATCCAGAGAGATTCTCATGGATTTTATAGTCTCTATTAGCCATAGGAATGTGATGAAGATCTATGGGAGGATAGATCATAGGATTGATAGGTTC
Source organism: Pinus taeda (assembly GCA_000404065.3). NCBI lineage: Eukaryota > Viridiplantae > Streptophyta > Pinopsida > Pinales > Pinaceae > Pinus > Pinus taeda. Next base: position 11,575 of record APFE031354133.1, on the reverse strand, counting down.
CTTTTGTCCTTTTTCCTTTGGAGGCATATTAACTAAGGCTAAGAACACGAGTCAAATTTGGATTGGGAGGCTTGAATATTTAGAGAGGAATCAGGTTTTGGGGTCAAAAGAAGAGGTAACATGCTGGAAATGATCGAGAAGAGAGTGTCACTGGTAGTTGAAAATGTCGATATTGAATCCAGAAAACCTGTGACAAATCAATTATCAGTGATAAAGCATGAATTCAGTAACCTATTCACAAGTGGAAAGGAAGTTTATATAATAGATTTTGTTTTTCCGTTGAAGGAGCGTGGGTCCGTTTAATTAACAGTTAAACAATTAATTGCTTAATGGGTTAATTCTGGAGGGAATGAATGTGATTTGATGGAGTTAATGGATAAATTATGTGGAGGAAGGTAAGTGGTGGGAACACAATGGGTAAGAGAACGGTATCAGTGGTAAGGGAAAAAACATTTTTGGCGGGGGGCGGGGGAGCGGTTAGTGGTTTCACCCAAGGGAGGTCCAAAATGTTGTGGAGCTGACATGTAGGGGTAGATGCAGTTCGTATACGCCCATTTTGGATGCCCCCCCCCCCAAAGTAAATTATTAGCATGGGGGGGGGGGGGTGGGGGGGGTGTGCGACCCAAATCATATGTGGGATGTCGGATCTTGGGAGATAAGCGAAGATGAAGCAAGAGGTAGCGGAGGGTTAACTCGTGACATGAAAGGCTATTTGGCGGGGTCGGTTATTAATTTAATGAATGATATGGAATATGCACAATGTATGTGGTGTGTCAAAACTTAGGGATGAGTGGGTGGAGGGTAATGTGAGTGGAGGGGTAATTTTCGGATTTAAAACTTAGGAATAGGGATTAATACCAAAATTTCTTTGATTTATAAAACCTTGAGTAAACCTTTACTCCTCTGTCTTTTTCTTGTACACATGAAAACAATATTTGATAATTGACTTGTGGCGCATTTAGACTAGTAGCCTATGCATTTATAAAAACATGAAATGAATCCTTTCTTTTCTTTTGTTTCCCTAACATTTTATTTTCCTTTTGACTTCTCTATTTAGGGCAACTAAAACCTAACATTTTATTGATATGGATGCCTATAAAAAATTAAATTGGCCTAACATTTTAACTTTTCTTTCTTTTTCATCCATATCCTAACTTAACATTTTAAAATTATTTTGACTAATATACTAAATTTTCAAAACCAAATAATGTTACAACACAAATCATCATCACTGTCCTCATAATCGCGAATAGGTTCAGTATAGCGCGGTCCTTCTATAGGGTTCAATGGTACTACAGTGTGGAGTGATTTCCTTTCAAATGAAATTGTCTACTTCTTCAAATTGATGACTCCATTTATATCAATGGCCCAGTCAATTCCAAGGAGCGTGAGGTATGGTTTGTTGTCATCAACGATCTCTATCACTTCAAAATTAGCTAGCGTGCTCACACCTTCTATATCTACGGTGACACTGTGCAGTCATCCCATAGGGATAATTTTTTGCTGGTTCTCCATCCTCAATTGAATCAGAGATCACTGTAGTGTAGGTCTCCCCATTATCTCCCATGTACATTTAGGAAAAATGTTCTCATCAAATCCTAGATCCAAAATAACCTGGTCCATCTCATAGTTTCCTATCTGTGAGGTGAGCCTCATCTCGTGCCCTGTTCTTGCCTTATGTTTACTGATTTTTCAGACTATGCAGTGTCCCTTAGGAGTATTCTCCTTACCAACACACTTTTTTATTAATTCTTGTAGCCCTTTCAAAACCTTGCTATCATGTAGTATTTTCATACAAGTCTCCAAGAAGGTGGTACGAACAGAGGGTTCAACCTCTGTAGGTGCGTTGGTTTCTGGTAGTTTGTCCTGATTTCCTGAGGTGGATGCTTCTATGAATCTTTTCTTTGCCTCCATAAACATCTCCTTGACGTGTTCTAGATTGAAGCCAACTTCCTTTTCTGTGGTCTTGCGGACCCACCCACTTTCCTCAGGTTGTTTTCCTTTATGATCACCAGTTTTCATTCCGCTTCTTAGCAAGATATTCACATTTGGATTTTCCTTGCGAGGCTCAACACTCATCCTATCAACACAAGGCATTCTTCTATTGTTTGGTCAAACTAAGTGCAGTATTGACATGACAAGCGTTTTTGACTCATACACTCCCATACATAGTGCCTTGGTGTCTCATAATTATAGCAAATGACCTATCCACAATCTCTACTAGGTCCTCCTCCTCCATGGCCTTGTTTGCGCCCCTGATATCCATTGCGCACTCCCCTAGCGGCCTAATCCGGAGGCCAAGTTTCTAATTGCATTCAATATTAGGTGTCCTCTCCATCATTAATTCATAGCTACAGTAGTGGCATTCATCGTGGCCCACCGATTTGCATAAATCACAGAAAATTTGTTGTGTTGTCTGTAGAAAATTTTGCAGCAAATGACAATTATCTATTACATGTTTTCCAGCCACCTGACAAATAGCACACAATAGTGAGTGCCCTTACTTATTCCTACTAGAGCTTCTTGCCTTAGGGGCATTAGGCTGCCCTCGTGATATAACTTGCGAAGATAGGGCAATGATATTTATCATGCCCTTGACTCTTACACTTCAGGCACCGCACTTCTTCGTGCACCTTCAACCTAACCTCCTTTTCTTTCTTTAAGCTCTACAATTCCAAGCAGAGGTTCTGCAACTGTAAGTGAATTTGTTGGCCTCCCAATGACGCGTCTTGAATAGCCTTTCATGCAATCTCATCTTGATTTCCAGAGCTTTTACCTGAGTCCCTATATTTTGTTGTGATAAAGTGATCCTTAGGTGGGGCAGGAGCGAGGTTATAAACCACTCATGGTGCTGACTGTTTGTGAGATGCATATTAGCTTTGCGGATCACACACTTCAATCTTTGATCTAACTCCCAGGGCATTTCACGACCTCATCGTGATTTCCTTAAATCCAATTACTGATTGTGAGTCAGATTTAGACTTACCAAATTCTTTGTTCAAAGCGGCATAAGTGTCTGCTAATGATGCCAACAACTTATCAGTGCAGTACTTAATGTAGCATGTCAGCGTGCAATCTTGCAGAGCGGTAACCAGCTACGCCTTCTTTATATTATCATCGTTAATTTGTTGTGTTTTCCACACATCCTTTGCAACAAACCAAAACTGATCTGCATCCTCACTTCCTAGGCCCTTGAAAACTGGCAACTTCATTGTATTCGACATGTTGAATGATGGTGGTGGTGGTGGTGTGGGTGAGGGTGTATGTTGCAGAGGTGAATGTGAGTTGGTGTGGATGGATGATGTATCCCTGGAAAACCTTGACTTATCAAGTGGACAACTCTCCATGGTGAGGCCTGTACCGCTCCTTCATCATCACTTGAAGGAGGTCCAAATAACGGGCTATATTCAAGACTTGCTTTTCCTTGATTTCTGAAGCTTCGTCCACTTTGCATAGATCAAAACATCAAGGCAATGGCATAACCCATTTTTCACACAAGAGCATCTTAATCTAGGTATTCAATGTTCTCAAATACTTACCTCATGGTCCCTTGAAGAAGCATTGCTCTGTTTCATTGTAATTGACTAAGGTGTCAACCGTGAACTCTATAACAAATCCTCCTATAACCCAATCAAGCCAATGGTCAACAACACACGTGATCTTACCTTCAGAGGTTTCCAATATTCACGCTAGCTCCAGAGTCCACACTATTGGACCGTTAAGTCTCCACCTTCCTTGGCCATCTGCCAATTTAGCTATCCACTCGTATAGTTCAATCAAGAAGGTGCGGAAGAAAATTTCATGTATTTTTGTGTACAAATATTTTTCCAGCCACTGCTGTTTTGTCAGGTGTGGATTTCTATTCTCTTGTGTCGCAAGTTCATGGATCTTCCTATCCAACCACTTCTTAATTTCCTTTTTGGTTAGATTCTAGTGATGCGACAACACATCTCTTTATGAAGATCTCGGTCTTGGCAATAGAACCATTTGTTGGCTTAATGGGTCTTGACGCAGGTTCAGAGTTAGTTGCACCAAACAAAACTCTACACTACTTGACCTTTCATCATCAATCCACGTAGTGTGGACTAAAGTCTCACCCGAAGAAGTATGGGGGGATGCTAGCACCAAGTTTCCACATCTAGAGATCAGTGTGATGTATTTTTATGCCCTAGATCTGCCTTCTCATAGATCTATAAGCACTTAGGGCTTGGTACTGAAATTCCATTTGAATAGCCTTTATACCTCCGTGAAGGTCTACGAATAGCTTTTGCAGACCCTAAATAGACGAATTAGCTACTTATGCACACCTCAAATTACTCTTAGATCAATATGTACTCATATCTACCCAAGTGTTCAATAAACCTAACATAAGTGTTATGATCTTCGCATAATCACTTAACATTAATTGTGTTCAGTTTAAAATATGGATTCAGTAAATTCACGCATCAATACATCATTAATTCATAAAGACATTATTCATTACAACATATATCGCAATCAGAAATAACAAAAGTACGAAGATAAAACACAGGAATTTCTACAACAACCTTCTTTATTGATCTTCAATATAAGTTTAAAAACTCAAAACTTCCTTGTGCGCTCAGCTGTAGGGGTCCACGCACTCAGTTGCGGACACTACTCTAGGCCTCCACACACTTAGCTGCAGAGCCTTTCCCCCTCTAAGACTTACTTCCCTACGCTAACTCTCTAGACTCCTTCCATTGTACCCATAGACAAAGACATCAATCTACCTTACACTCTCTAAGGCACACCTATTTATACAATCCCATGGTCCACAGACCATGGGTATATCTTCCAAAACCAACTTAAGTTTACATAAATGAGGGTAAAAACCATTTTTGAATTCTAATTAACTATGCGCTTCGCATCCCCAATTCACAGATAATTTGCATATTTTTATCATACCTTACATCAAAACTTGGGATTTTTCCCCAAAATTGACCCACAGGACCCCATCCCAACACACATTGTTGTGGAACTTTATGATTCATGATCACAAGAGCAGTCTGTATCATTCGTAGGTGATTGGGATAGTTGAATCCTTTAATAAGATTCTAGAAAAGGGGCTTACTAAAGTCTGTTTACTAAACAAGGATGATTGGGATGAAGGATTTCTAGCTACTTTATGGGCCTACTGTACTACTGTAAAAAAACTACACAAATACAATCCATTTCATCTTGTTTATGGTTAGGAAGATATAGTTCCAACTGAGTTTACTGTTCCAAACTTGTTTATATCACAAGCGACTAAGATGTTTGAAGATGAATATATTAGAGAACGATTATAGAGTTATGGGAGTCAGATGAGGATCAGTTTTTGGCAAACTTCCATCAAAATGTTGAGAAAGAATGACAAAAGGCTTGGCATGATTGAAACATAAAGAAAAAATAGCTTTTTGTTGGAGATAGGGTATTTCTTTATGAAAAAAAATATCTGAAACATCTGGGTAAGTTACAAATGCATTGACTATGTCCTTTATTTGTTGTAGATATATGGGATTCCAGAGTTGTCAATCTTGCACAAATTGATGGAGTTTTTTTTCCAAGTTGGGTGAATGACACACACTTGAAGCCCTACTATGGCTGACAATTTTTTTTGGTAATGTTCTTTCTCTGAAAGGAGGCATTAATTAGGTTTAGGATCGAGTTATTAATGTTAGTTAGTCAATTTTTCCATTCTTTACAATATTTCATCCATTAGTATAGTTGTGTCAGTTTTAGTTGCAACCCACCACAACTCATTGTGGTCATGGGCATATGTGATAGGTGTATTGTTTGTTAGTATTGTAATTATTAATAAGGGTATTTTCATTTATTATTTTAATCTTTCCCGTAATACGTTTTTGACAAATTTGATTCTCCACTTTACAACTTTTCAATCATTTTCCATTAATTTGTCATAATGATAATTCCTTTTTTAAGTCTTTTACATCATCAGCCTGAGCTTCACGTCCTAGTCATCATTATCATTCAAATTCAGATTGAGTTTGGTAAGTTACCGTATTTATTAACTACCATTATAATCATTCTGCATCTTTTCGAGTTTTTCTATATAGACTGCACGTAATTGCCTTAGTAATTATCCACCCTAGCTTTTGTGTCGAGTCTCTCTGATTCTGAAACCCGCTCCAATCCCCAGATCTATATTGTTTATAGTAATAAACCTTCTTCTATGGATCATATTTCTAAGCCTATAGTTTCACCAGGTTTTTCAGATTCTTGTATTATGGCCATGCCAAGATACCCTTGGAAACTATGAGAAGGGTTCTCTAGTTGATAATGATTTGGAAGACTCTTTTCTGTTTCTAGATTTAATGCGCAAATTCTTCATGGAACCTTCAGATCAACTAGGTGGGAGTGCCTCTTCCCCTATCAAAGTGAAATTTTGACCTTTACAATAGTTCTCATTGATGAAGTTAAGGAATTTTCCTATTTTTGGCACCTCTAGTGCTGTCATGTAGAGCACGAAATTTCTTATCAAATCGAATGCATGGAGGATCATTGTGGCTTGAAAAGGAGTATCCTATCCATGTTGATTATATCTACAAGCTTATGGGATTGTCAATATATGACCCACATGTTTCCACCACCTTTCAGACTACTTCTAAGCGAAGCAAGAAGAAAGGTGATGACAATTTCTATACAAAGTATGGCACTCAGCATGGGGGTCTTGGTGCAATCATCTATATGATTAATAATACCATAATGAAATTCACACTCCATATCATTGTAGGATAGCTCATGCATCATCATACCAAAGGAGAATGTACCTTAGATGCTATTTCTATTGCCGAATCTTGTGATCATGGTGAGAAGCTCATTGGTGTAGTTATTTATTGAATGGGGTGTTTGAGGCATACGAGGATGTTTTCAAGTGGGAAACATAGTTTAATTATGGATATTTGGTGATTAAAATTTCTATGACGAAGTGGTGTACGTCGGAAGGAAGACATGTAGCTTAAGTTGCTAATGATGAACCCTTAGTGCTCACTTATGTCCCATGGCAAGTATTGGGTGACTTGGCTAATAAGGCCCTTAATGAAGAATATTTTGCTAATTTGTATACCAAAATGGTGCATGTTACAGAGAATGTGACTCGAGCACCCAAGCCAATTTTGGACACATGGCCACTTAATTGAGTTCTAAATACACCATGATAATACTTATAGTCACCCCAGAACTTCCTATGTTGATACATTTCACTTGAATGCCTTTCCCTTATATGTTTCCAAGGAGGATTTCCATAATGAAAGTAATGTCGTAGCCTGGAGTTTAATGTCAAAAATAGGATGCAAATATTGTTTTTTATTTAGAAGGTATGTTTCCTTGTACTTCTTTTGATCTAGATTTAAGCAAGAATGCAACAAATTACAGATATAACCATAAACACAAAGATGCAGTGGAAATAATACTTCATTTCATTAATGTAAAACACTGAAATATGCTTACAAGTAGAAATGGAAATAAACTAGCTAGGGTGATGGTAGCTTATCTATGAGAAGATATGTGGCAGCTACATACCTCTGAATTGTGTTACAATGAGGCTCGAAGGCCTATTTATTATTGAGAAACAATGGAAAACCCTAAACATCAAAAAACCTAACCCTAAAAGATGAAACACCAAACTGTGGCCCCGTTTGGGTAAATTAGTACATCAACTTCCTCGGTCATAACTTTGGCATACGATCTCTATTTGACACGCACAATATCTCATTAGAAATATCTATCTGAGAAATAATATTTTGGGAAGAGAAACATAGACCCATGGACCGATGTTGCTCCCAGTTTTCCCAAAAAAACATCATTTAGGGCCTCAAAACGACAACGAAAGTTCAGGACCTGAAAATTGCTAAAAATAGTAAATTGTGCTACAATTAAGGAAATTGAAAAGCTGAAAGAAACAATGGTTGGGGTCCAAGTGGACTTGGTAGGTGGCCACCAATATCCACTTGGATCATTCCTCCCCCTTAGGAAGCATTCGTCCCCATTGCGTTGAGTTCCTCCATGAAATGAGGAAACTTTTGTTGAACTTGGTCCCTGGTGAGCCACTTTCCCTGGTGAAGGAGTTGGCCTACTTTGACAACTCGATATACTTGGATATTCTGCTTGTGAGTGTTCTTGATCTGTGTGTCCATTATCCTATCAATTTTAGCTTGTTCCATACAATATGGATTTAACTCTGTGGGTGTGAGCTGTTCTGCAATGTTGGATGTGTCTAGTAATGGTGGAAAGTATGGCTGGAGGTGGTCCACATTGAACACTGGGTGCAAGCTAAGGAATGGGGAAATGCTGAGCTAAAATGTATTGTATTCCATAGCCTTGGTAATGGTGTAAGGACCATATTGGAGTGGTTTGAGTTTTCGATAGGCTCCGGTAAGGTGTTCCTTTTGCAAATGCAACCAAACTTTGTTGCCCACCTGAAACTTGTGTGGCACCTAATGTTGATCATGTCGCCGCTTGTACTTGGCATTTGATTTCTCCAGAATGTCATGGACCTGCTGGTGAATATGTTGGATGTGATCAATGAAGATATTTGCCTTATCTATTTCGGACTGGACATGAGCCGAATCTGCGTGAGTAGCTGCAAATGGCATGGCCACATCAATGGGACATAATGGCTGGAATCCCAAGCCCACCTGAAAAGGGTTGTGACCAGTCGAGCTATGGAGATCCCGGTTGTAGTTGTGCTAAACAAAGGGTAGGCTCTCGTCCCATGTTCGTGGATGCTTTGATTTGTACATGCACAGAATGTGTACGATAATCCTGTTGACAACCTCTACCTGGCCATCAGTTTGAGGATGGAAGGCTGTGGACTTAGTGAGTTTGGTGTCTAGCATCGACCAGAGACTGGACCAAAATTTACTGAGGAACTTGCTATCCCGATCTAAGATGATAGACTGTGGGATCCCAAAGTGTATCCACACTCGTTCAAATAAGAGTTTAGTAGTGGCTTCTACTATGATATTCTTCTTGCAAGCCACCATAATGGAAATCTTTGAGAACCTGTTGATGACCACAAAAACACAGTAGTTTCCATGCTTAGTGGAAGGAAGGCTTGAAATGTAATCCATGGAGATGGATTCCCAAGGTCGAGTCGGGGTAGGTAGCAAGGTATAGAGGCCTTGCTTCTTGATGGTCGGTTTGGCAATGGCAAAGACAGTGCATGATCTGATGTACTTCCCAACATCCTATCGAAGATTAAGCCAATAGAAATACTTTTGTAGTACTGCCACTGTTTTCTCGATCCTGAAATGCCTAGTAGCTCGCCTGTAATGTGCTTCCCAAATCATCTTGGCACGCTCGCTTGAAGGAACAAAAAGGTGACCCAGGTGGCATAACAGTGCATCCTAGAGGTGAAAATCTAGAACATGCTAACCCTCCAAGAGTGTCTGGTATGTGTGGCCAAATTCTTGGTCACTTTTGTAGAGAAGTGGCCAATCAGAAATTTTGTGCCCACAAGAGTTGAGCATGGTGGTTAATTCCATGATCGGTGGTTGACTGAGGCAATCTGCAACATTATTGGTGTTGCCCTTCTTATACTTGATATTCAAATGGAACTGTTGCAGGTATGTGGACCACTTTTGATGGCGATAATTCTGCAATTTCCCTTGGGTTTGTATGAACTGTAGGGGTCGGTGGTCTA
>APFE031354132.1:0-18417 GCA_000404065.3 Pinus taeda | reverse complement strand
TAAATAAATGAATTATTTTTACCAGATTAACCTAGCCCTGAATATAATAATATTTTAATTTTAAATTAATTAGAGAACGTTTGACTCTGGGGTCCTTGAATGATTAAGTAGCCGTTATAGTGTTTTAGCCGTTGTGAGTCTCTGCTTGGACTATTTAAAACGCTGAGCTAGATCTGTATTTTCAACTTGTCCTGACGATGAACCACATTGGTTGGTTCGAAGCGCATTGGCAAAAATCTTTATTATGTGATTTAGGCTGAAGCTCTCCTTATAAGTAGAGTTATAAGTTAACCATCCATTTTTTATTTTTTATTTTCAAATAGTTTTGTGATAAGTTTTAAATAAGTATTTTGAATATAATGTCAAATTTTGTTAGTTGAGATTTATTTTAATATTGTTAAATTTTAAAATTTATGGTAGTAAAGTGGGAATTAAAAATAAATTTATCCATCGTGATAAAAAATTGTGGCTAATCTTTCAAGGTGGATTTTAAATGGTTTTATTGGAATATGTTAATTTTTCAAATTTTTTAAATTTAAAAAAAAATTGTTATATGTTATTATAATTAGAGGTGGTTTATTATATTGCCTAATTGTTTTTTAGTTAAAAAGCAATAACTGTTGAAAATTATTGTAATAAATGAAAATTTTTTATTTCTGATTAATTTAAAATTGTTGAATTGGACAATTTTTATAGAGGTTAATTTACATTATAAGATATAAAAATAATATATAAAATATCAATTTGGAAAAAACTATAAAAAATGAAATGTGTATTCTAATTATAATTAACAATTGTACAAGCTATTTTATTATAGTCTATAATAGCTTAATTAAATTTTATCATATATTTTTAAATGAAATTATGATACTTGTATTGCTCCCACACAACTGCTATTGCTGGCAAAGTAAAACTTTACCCATTTGTTATGAGATCCTACCCGGTCATTGACACTTCGATGATCTTCCATGCATAATATAATTGTGATAGGGTAGATTGTTTCTGATTTCCATTTCATGTAATGTGATGTTTGTGAAGATTTTTAAATTGCATTTTATATTTTATAATTAGATTGTTTTGCCAATATTATTGGAGGCAGCTCTTGATTCATATTGGAAAGGTTAAGTGGAATTGAAGCCTAATTTATTGAATTTTGGAAAGTTCATTTTAGTTTATTTTAGTAAGTTATAAATTAGTTAAATTATAAGTAAATATTTAATTAAGATAAATTTAAAAATAAAATAATTAGATATTTTCAAATATAATATTTTATATTTGGAATAGGAATAAAATCTTAAATCAAACTAAATAATTTGTTTTTTTGGTCTGATAGACCAAAGTTTAAGTTTGTTTTCAGTGGACGTTAACCACCACCACCATCATCATCCTCATATTAAATATATAGCATTTAACAAATTATATAAATTAAAAAAAAAATTCTTGACAATTTAATAGGTTCATGCTATTACTTTAATTATTTCTTTAACATCACTATTTATTTGAATTTAGACTTTTTTGATTCATATTAATTATAACATCATCTTTGGGTAAAAATCACATATGAGATAATCTGGTTGAGGTGTTTGGAACCAACTAGTGTGGTTCATCTTCATGACAAAATGAGTAATAAGATCTAGGCAATGAACTAATTAGATGAAGAGAACAGCTAACTAGCCATTAGGAAATAACATCTAATTTGACTAAAAATTAAATTAATAATTAAGGTTTAACCGAGAATAAAAAATAATTTAATTAATAATTAATATTTTTGAATTAAGTTAAATTTTTTATATAATAAATAAAATCAATTTAAAGTTATAATATTATTAGAAATAATGAATTAGAATTCTAACAAACTATTAAAAAATATGGGAATAGAATTCTAAATAATATTAGTAAAATAAATAATATTTATATTACAATAAAGATCAAATTTTATAGAAGTTATTAAATTGAAAATATTACTATGGGAGATAATAATAAGGATTAGTATTCTAATAAATAATTATAAAGAGAGAGTTGTTAAGATGTTATTAAAAAATATTTAATCTTCCTAATAATTAAAAATAAAAAATGATTAATATATAATATATATAAAAGATAAACAAGAAAACACTAAAAACATTAGGAAAAAAGAAAAGTCAAATTTTTAAACTACATTATGAATATTTTTCCATGTTGTATTATAAGTTTTGGAGATTTGGATAAATTTTATAGTAATGAATTTACTAGAAACAAGTATTACACCCTAATCCAAAGTGTAATCCACATTATAATGATCTGATTATATCATTTAAGAACATTTTCAAAACAAACTGTAAACTTTAATAATCTAAAAAAAAAAAACTCCTTGCCATTAATGTGACCTCATTTCTATTGACTGTGGTGTAGTTAGTACTAATGAAGTTTATATTTATAAAGTTATGTACTTCTTGCTAACAAAAACATGTTATAAAATTATTTAACTTTGAAAACATGAGTCAACAACTAATATGCTCATCACAATTCATGCTAGAGTAAGGAGTGCCTCACAAATATGAGAGTCATTTAATTTACCATTTTTTTTTAAATTATTACAATTCGACGATAAAGTTAGGTTTTTATTAATTTCAATTTTTTATTTAATTTTAATATAATAATGAAAAACATAATGAGAAACCAAACAATAAGTAAACAACTTAAACTTTTGTTTTCTTTTTCACAATTTTGTATATTATGTGTAGTGAAGTGATTTACTCAAATTATATGAGACTAAATTATTTAATATAATTTAAACCATCTCAGACATAACCTTTTAACATAATTACGTCATAAGGCGTTCCTCTCTAAGAACAACTCCCCCAGCTACAAGTGTGTACCGACCTATGCCATCCGATCAGATGTTAGACGATTGAATAGTTTCACGCTATTAGATTAATAGTGAGGAAAAATAACTAATAGCAAGGGTGCATAAAAAACCTAATATCTAGGACAAGAAGAAAGGGGAAAAAATTGTATACAACCATTGTTTCCACCTTTGTCCAACACACCCATTTCACTGTATAGGTAAACATTCATCTTTGTATTCTTGTTTTCTTTTTCTCCGACGTTTTTACAGCCTTCTCTTCATGGTTTTTTGGTCTCAATGACAAGTAATAACAACAAGGAGTGTTGCGGTTTCGATAGGGTTTCAACTTCAATTTGAGGATGCAGGGTTTCCTTCTCGGGGTTAACCCTCGCTTCAACAGTTTTTAGGTAATCTACAAAATCTTCTTATCATGGGTTTGCTTGCAATATCCTCCTCTTTTCCTTTAATTCTCGTTACCTAAGTTCTCTCCCTTCTATTTATGTGTAGGGGTGGCTTGACGCCTTGTTGTGATGAGCGATCGAGGTCAAGCTTTGCTCAGGTGAGAAAATTATACCTCCAGCAGGGTTTACTTAAATGGATGTCCTTCCTTTAACTTATTTTTGATCACATAGAGATTTTTCAGTAATCTTATTTTTCTTGTGTTCTCATCGTGGTCACACCCTGCAGGTACCCCAACCTGCTCCTAAGCTGGATATTCATACTTACAGCCAACCTCGGTCCCATATTTGGTTTTCTTGCTTACAGTTGTGTTGTTTTATTCCAGGTTACCGCACTTTAACTGTAGATTAAAGGACTCTAAATGGGAAGCAAACCCTAACCTAAGTTTTGGTCTCATGCCTTCAGGCTTAAGCTCTGGGCTATCGACTATTGTCTCGTCCTTTTTGGTTTAGATTATACCTATATCTATGCACATGTGCCATTTATTGTTTTGATTGTTTGGTTCGGCTATGTGTACCTCCAATCATTGAGATTTATAGTTATAACCGCATGGTTCCAATGGTACTCTGGGCATATGAAGGTACCCTAGAGTGACTCTTGGTTTACGACAAACAAAACTTTGTGATCAAGCATGGAGGTGCCCATGTGCCTTATTGATATCTCCTCACTACCTTCATTGTTATTATGCCATTATTCATGTATCAAACCATAGAAATAAGTTATAGTCGTTAACATTTAGGGTTCATATACACAAAAGGTCAGACATAGTGCCTCATTGGGCTCCCCCATCTTAGTTTGGGCTTGTGAATCCTGATGACACTGACAAGCAGATAGAGTGAGGTGCAAATCACTACTCTAGGGCAATGTTCTATTAGTTTTACTGAATTGATTATGATTTTCACATGTAAAGTTGTGTATGCCTTTCAATCTGGAGCATATGTGTAGTATACCTAGGGGGGATATTATGGGGTACAGATGGAGGTACCCAAGGGAATAATGTAATAATGGGATGGGCCATAGTTAATAAATAAAGTGGTTAACCCACATCATGTAAGGGACCACAAGGAGTTAGCAATAATGTGATTAGCCTATTACATTAGATACATGGTATTAAGAGAACCATGGTAATGACCCATGGTATTATATGTGTGAATCCTATATAGAGGCTAGAGACTCCCCATTAAGAGATGTCAAGGAATATTGTATGGACAAGCATATAGCTTGTGGAGTGTTCTCCTTCCTTAAGGAGTAATTGTATGGTGTTACCCTACCTCAAGGGTTTGATATTAATAAAGATCTGAAGTTTATCTATTTCTCTCTTGTTATTTCTGGGTATATTTGCTTTATCATATATTTGTTAACTACTTGTGGTCCCTTACATGATGCGGGTTAACCACTTTATTTATTAACTATGGTCCATCCCATTATTACGTTATTCCCTTGGGTACCTCCCTCTATACCCCATAATATCCCCCCTAGGTATACTAAAATATGGCATTAGAGGGAAAGTTACATTCATGTGGATTACATTTTGTGAATACTCATATAATAGATCTCTAAAGGATAGCATGCCATGTGTTTCCTGCTTTTTGTACCCTGTACAGTTTCTAGCCATGTAACTGTCACGGATATTGATGGGAAAAGGTGTATCAATTATAATATTTGCAGGAAAAATAGTCACTCAATATAGCAATTGAACTTGAAACTAGCGCAAGAAAAATAATAAACAATGAGAGATATATATCCTTTTTTGCTGATATTCCATGTGGATCTCCGCAATTAAAAATAATTGAGATTATAAGTTATATATAAGGCAGATAAAAGACAATGAGAAATGAAAAGAAGCATTTCTTTACCTGAGAGCAATGGAAGATGGGAAGATGAACCCAATACAAACTACTATAGTAGCCCCTCTGAGTTGAAATGCATCCCAAATACTAGGTATGAATGATGCCCTGAGTAAAATGGTTCCAATTAATATGGTAGTGATCAAGATGAACCTGTTATTATTTGAAAGAAGGGGCTTTTTGGCTGCAAATATAAGCCCATCAATATTAAGGCACAGGGCAAAAAATACGAGAGGAAAGAGCAACATTAATGTACAACATAGGTCATGTGATCAATGTCATTCATCACAACATTGTAAATAACTCCCAAGTTCGTGTCCAGATTGGCCAGGACATCATCCATAATTTGGTATCGAAATAGAAGAACACCCAAAAATCTTGTAGCTATGTATACAATCGAGCACGATACCAATGACTCATATACTTTTAAAATACTAATTCAGCTAATGAACTCTAAGATACTACATTCAAGTGTAGGACCAAAGATGAAAGGAAATAATCCATACCATTGAAATGACATATGTAAGCAGTCATAATAACTGGTACCATAGTGAAAATCTTAAAGAACGAAGTATGATCAACAATATATGGTAACCATCTTGGTGCTTGGACATTTCCACTGAACAAATTTATAATTGTAATACCATCTATGATCACAACAAATACAAAAGTGAGTGTAGCTCATAGTGCATAAGTGAATTTCAAAGAATCTGCAAATTCATGAAAATGAACCCATCAATATAATCATCAAGATTTCAATAGCCTAACTCATTAAGGAATGACCGAAGATCCTTGAAATCATATGTCATTTCCAATAGGGTAAAATGAAAAGTTAGACAAATTTCTATGAAAATGTGATCAATATGTGGCATTCCTAAGATATGTTGAATCATTTTCATATAATTATATTAGTTATTAGACTTTTAAATCCCTGATAGTTGTGAAATGGCACAAATGAAATATTAATTTCCTGAAAATCGTAATGTTAAAACATGCTTACCAGAATGATCAAAGCAAACTTACCCACTCTCTTGAAAGACACCAACGGAGCCAAAATAAGGATTATGGTGAGAACCAGGATCGGAAGAGATCCATTCCACCAATGAAATCCAAACAATTATTCAAGTATACCAGCATGATGCACACCATTGATGATGTTCCAGGTAACACATCACCTGCCCAAATAAAAAATCATCTCTATCAAACAAAGATTTATAATTCGAAGCCATATATGATATGAATCATGCCTTAAGTAATATAAAAGTGGCACTGCTCTAGGTAATTGGCCATTCAAATAAATATGAAAGGAATTTGATAAAAAGGGTCACTCCTGAGGCATGTTAAGTCATGCATGCCTCATAACACACTTCGACTTTGTGAAACAGAAAAATTTGTTATTGTTTTAGCTTTCTATATTGCTCACAATTAAATAATTGGAATGAAATTTCAGAGGATTGGACTTTGCCCATGATCTACCTGCCGGTAGTATTGTTCTATTTTGCGATAGCGAATAGCAGACCTCAAAAATAACTCCATGCTCATTGGAGATGGGCATTGCTTTGGAGTATGCAACAATTTCATAAAATCACAATGTAACCCAATCAATTTTACATAGAGAGGAAGCCATCTAGGGATGGGATTCTTCAAAACATGAAGGCTTAAATCCCTACAACTCAACTAGAATACATTCTTCCTTAGAATTTGAAGCCCTCAATCTCTTTATATTGTAAATGTATGTTTCCCAACACTTTGTAAGCACAAAATTCTCTTGCATGTCTTACATTTTTCAGAGTCTACTTGAAAGCAAACCTAATTTATTACATTTGATTAGATTTTCAAATGAAAATTGTGAGTTCGTCTGAAATATATCTAACAAGAATGCCAGTCTTGTCAACTTCATTACCAAATAACTCTCTAAACTCTATTCATACATGCTAGGTTTTCTTTATAGTATGTTTCTTTTCTTTCTCCATATTGTTTTTGATGGGGTAAAACAACTGTTTATTTTTCATTATTGTTTTCCATTACATTTGGTTAGTGTTACATGAAGAGACAAACTTTGGTGTTCTTGTCAATTTAGGTTACAAACCCAGGACTTAAAGAGCCATGTTTGATTCACATATGTAGTCCCTTTTTCTTCTACTTCATTTTTTGAAAATTGTGAATACATATAGGGAATTGTTTTATTAGTTTTAATAATTTGATTATGATTTTCACATGTGAAGGTGTGTATGCCTTTCAATCTGGAACATATAGAATTAGAGGGAAAGTTACATTTCCATGTCCTGCAAATCTCTCCTAGTGAGCTTTTGTTGCTCCACAATTTTCTTATTTGTGACCACTAAGAATGATACTTTCTGGAGTAAAAGAACTCACTGAAGAGTTGGGTGATTTGATCAATTTATAAATTGTTGTATTGGTTAATGATAAGGTTGTTGAAAATACTTCCATGATAACCATTTCATTCTAATCAATTCCTATGGTGTCTTAGCCAATGGATCGTTTCCTCCATGTTGGACTATAGGTCCAAAGGAGCATAAACTGTAGGCTTTTTTTTAATGTAGGATGCACATATTTGTTGTAGACACTTTTGGAAGTAGTACCATGCCATCATATTTGTTGGGTGGAAGGTCAGAAATCACAACCTCACTTCTTTCTTTCTTTTTTTACATATCATATATTGTTTCAATTTCATTAGGATTTCATATGTTGCCTTCTACTGCTTGCCTGAGGAATTTGTTGTTGAACTTCATTATCCTCAATGAATCCTTCCAATGCCTTACATTTGATCAAGGATGCATTATTTTTAGGTTGACCGAGCATAGGCCAATAAGGCTTCCCACATCATGATTTCTATCTAGTGTTGCAGATATGCCATTGACTTACTATTATTGTCAATTGTAGCTACACTTGCATTCTCAGTCTTTTCTTATGGATCTATGTGCTATGTGCCTATAAAGGGTTACTTCATGTGATTCTGACAGCATACATAATTGGCGAGGAACAATGTTATATCCTATAGGTATTGACCCTAGTACTCATGGGTTGTTTCTAGACAAACTGATGTCTCATGCCATTGTGTCATTAATGGTGTTAGCTTGTTGTACCAACTTGTATTCTCACTCCCCTTTCCTGGATTGTTCTAAGGAATAATATACAGTTTTCCAACTTGGTAACTCACTCCCCAGATGTTTGTGTGGGAAAGAAAATGCTCTCCTTCCCACGCAAATAATGCACAGATTCTAGGTTAATTTAGGTCAAGGATTATGTATGTCTACTTCCTCTGTGTGAAAGTTTCTTTTCAATTTAACCAAAATCATTCAATGTTAGACTTGGAACCAAATTGAAAAGCCTAAAATATTTTCCTTGAGGCATTTTCAAGAAAAATCCATAGAGAAATATGCCAAGAATCAAATTTTGGAATACAAAATTACACCAACTAGTGGGGGAAAGCCATTATACTTTTTTTGGGATTTTGATCATTGCTTTTACATTAGTGGTGATGAGATCTTAGGACCCAAGTTTGGAATTAGTGCTAGGAAGGAAAATTTGAGTGAACAAAAAGTCTTCTCAACTGAAAAGAAAATGTCTATTGACGTGGAGAACTGATGGTGAAATCCATGTGTTTATTCCTTAACTATTTGAACTTTACTACAATGGCCACAATGAAATCACTGAATATGTATTTCAAATGAACTCATTCAACACCCTTGTTCGTTACTTTCATAATCTCTCATTGAACATCCTTTCTCATTAGTTTCTGATGGTGCGTATTGTTGTCTTGCAATGTATTATATAGTATACACTTTTGTTGTTTTTGTTTGAATGTAGATGTGCCAAGATACTCATAGTTGAATAGTTCCATGGGGCTGCTAATTTCATTGGTTCTTTTATCTATGGATAAGATTTTATGTCCCTAGATGGAAGAGAACATCTGTAGACTAATTTCGAGATGGGTGAATGGAAAACTTCACATTATAGTGAGAAAATCATCTTCCTCGCAAGGGAACTCTACTCATGCTTCTCACAGATTTCAATCATCGAATTCTATCAAATCCTTATCTCCTAGAATCCCAGATAACCATCATAATACATACATATATTATCTTCAATCCTCCTTGAATTTGACTCCCATGGACTCCATCCTCAATAGAGCATATTATGTTTTTATGATGTCAAGACGAGCAATGAGCCCCCTACGATAAAATACAAAAAATGGAAATAAAAACAACAATAGCCCACATGTCTATGTTGCCAATTCCCTTATTTCCATGAATAATATGGATGCTAAGTTGTTTGAACCTCTCACAAGTACCTACAAGCTTCACATTCTGGATTAATTCAATGACATCTAGGCTGAGAATAGTGAACAGTATAATAAGATAATGACTTTGAGCAATGGATTTACAAAGCCTTTCTCCAAGGCTTTTTCCATTCATTTAGCATTTGATTCCTTTTACAAGGGAATAACTTAAGTCAAAACAAACCGTCAACCTTAATAATCTAAAAAAAAAAAAACTCCTTGCCATTAATGTGACCTCATTTCTCTTGAGAGTGGTGTAGTTAATACTAATGAAGTTTATATTTAAAAAATTATGTACTTCTTACTAACAAAAACATGTTATAAAATTATTTAACTCCGAAAATATGAGTCAACAACTAATATGGTCATCACAATTCATGTTGGAGTATGGAGTGTGTCACAAACATGAGAGTCATTTAATTTAGCATTTTTTTTAAATTATTACAATTTGACGATAAAGTTAGGTTTTTATTAATTTCAATTTTTTATTTAATTTAATATAATAATGAAAAACATAATGACAAACCAAACAATAAATAAATAACTTAAACTTTTGTTTTCTTTCTCACAATTTTGTATATTATGTGTAGTGAAGTGATTTACTCAAATTATATGAGACTAAATTATTTAATATAATTTAAACCATCTAAGACATAACCTTTTATCATAATTATGTCATAAGGCATTCCTCTCTAAGAACAACTTCCCCAGCTACCAGTGTGTACCGACCTATACCATACGATCGGATGTTAGACAATTGAAGATTTTCACACTGTTAGATTAATAGTTAGGACAAAAACTAATATCAATGGCACATAAAAAACCTAATATCTAGGACAAGAAGAAAGGGGCAAAAATTGTATACAGCCATTGTTTCCAGCTTTGTCTAGCACACCCATTGCACTGTACAGGTAAACATTCCTTTTTGTATTCTCATTATCTTTTTCTCCGACATTTTTACAACCTTCTCTTGATGGTTTTCCAGTATTAGTGATGAGGAATAACAACAAGGAGTGTTGTGGTTTCGATAGTGGTTTCAACTTCAATTTGAGGATGCAGGGTTTCCTTCTCGGGGTTAACCCTTGCTTCAACAGTTTTTAGGTAATCTACAAAATCTTCTTATCATGAGTTTGCTTGCCATATCCTCCTCTTTTCCTTTAATTCTTGTTACCTAAGTTCTCTCCCTTCTAATTATGTGTAGGGGTGGCTTGATGCCTTGTTGTGAAGAGCCCTCATGGTCAAGCTTTGCTCAGGAGAGAAATTTCTTCCTCCAGTAGGGTTTACTTAAATATATGTCTTTCCTTTAACTTATTTTTGATCATATAGAGACTCTTCACTAATCTTATTTCTCTTGTGTTCTCATTGTGCTCACACATTGTAGGTACCCCAACCTTCTCCTAAGCTGGATATTCATACTTGTACCCAACCTCAGTCCCATATTTGGTTTTCTTGCTTATATTTGTGTTGTTTTACTCCAAGTTAGCGCACTTTAACTGTAGATTAAATGACTCTAAATGGGAAGCAAACCCTAACCTAGGCTTTGGTCTCATGCCTTCAGGCTTAAGCTCTGGGCTATCGATTGTTGTCTCGTCCTTTTCGGTTTAGATTATACCTATATCTATGCACATGTGCCATTTATTGTTTCAATTGTTTGGTTCAGCTATGTGTACCTCCAGTTGTTAAGACTTATAGTTATAACCGAATGGTTCCAATGGTACTCTGGGCATATGAAGGTACCCTAGAGTGACTCTTGGTTTCCGATGAGTAGAACTTCGTGATCAAGCATGGAATTGCCCATGTGACTTATTGATATCTCTTCACTACCTTCATTTCTCTTATATCATTATTCATGTATCAAACCATAGAAATAAGTTATACTCATTAACAAACAAGGTTCGTATACACAAAAGATCAAACATAGTGCCTCATTGGGCTCCCCCATCTTAGTTTGGGCTTGTGAATCATGATAACGCTGACAAGCAGATAGAGTGAGGTGCAACTCAGTACTCTAGGGCAATGTTTTATTAGTTTTAATAATTTGAATATGATTTTCACATGTAAAGTTGTGTATGCCTTTCAATCTGGAGCATATGTGTAGTATACCTAGGGGGGATATTATGGGGTACAGATGGAGGTACCCAAGGGAATAATGTAATAATGGGATGGCCCATAGTTAATAAATAAAGTGGTTAACCCACATCATGTAAGGGACCACAAATAGTTACAATAATGTGATAAGCCCATTGTATTAGATACATGGTATTGAGAGAACCATGGTAATGACCCATGGTATTGTATGTATGAATCCTATATAGAGGCTAGAGACTCCCCATTGAGAGATGTCAAGGAATATTGTACATAAAAGAATATGGCTTGTGGAGTGTTCTCCTTCCTTAAGGAGTAATTATATGGTGTTACCCTACCTCAAGGGTTTGATATTAATAAAGTTATGAAGTTTATCTATTTCTCTCTTGTTATTTCTGGGTATATTTACTTTATCATATCTTTGTTAACTACTTGTGGTCCCTTACATGATGGGGGTTAACCACTTTATTTATTAACTATGGCCCATCCCATTATTACATTATTCCCTTGGGTACCTCCATCTGTACCATATAATATTCCCCCTAGGTATACTACAATATGGCATTAGAGGGAAAGTTACATTCATGTGGATTACATTTTTGAATACTCATAGAATAGATCTCTAAAGGATAGCATGCTATGTGTTTCCTACTTTTGTATCCTATACAGTTTCCAGCCATGTAACTGTAATGGATATTGATGGCAAAAGGTGTATCAATTCTAATATTTGTAGGAAAAATAGTCACTCAATATAGCAATTGAACTTGAAGCTAGTGCAATAAAAATCATAAACAATGAGAGATATATATCCTTTTTTGTTGATATTCCATGAGTGTCTCTACAATTAAAAATATTTGAGATTATAATTTATATATAAGCTAGATAAAAGACAACGAGAAATGAAAAGAAGCCTCTCTTTACCTGAGAGCAATGGAAGATGGGAAGATGAACCCAATACAAACTACTACAGTAGCCCCTCTGAGTTGAAATGCATCCCAAATACTGGGTATGAATGATGCCGTGAGTAAAATGGTTCCAATTAATATGGTAGTGATCAAGATGAACCTCTTATTATCCGAAAGAATGGGCTTTTTGGCTACAAATATAAGCCCATCAATATTAAGGTGTAGCGCAAAAAATACAAGAGGAAAGACCAACATTAATTTACATTGTAGGTCATGTGATCAATGCCATTCATCACAACATTGCAAAGAACTCCCAAGTTGGTGTCCAAATTGGCTAGGATATCATCCATAATTTGGTCTCGAAATAGAAGAACACCAAAAAATATTGTAGCTATGCATACAGTCGAGCACGATACAAATGACTCATATACTTTTAAAGTACAAATTCAGTTAATGAACTCTAAGATACTAAATTTAGGTGCAAGACCAAAGGTGAAAGGAAATAATTCATACCATTGAAATGACATATGTAAGCAGTGACAATAACTAGTACCACAGTGAAAATCTTAAGGAATGAAGTATGATCAACAATATATGGTAACCATCTTGGTGCTTGGATGGTGCCACTGAACAAATTTACAATTGTAATACCATTTATGATCACAACAAATACAAAAGCGAGTGCAACTGATAATGCATAAGTGAATTTCAAAGAATCTACAAATTCATGAAAATGAACCCATCAATATAATCATCAAGATTTCAACATTTTAACTCATTAAGGAATGACGCAAGATCCACATCCTTGAAATCATATGTCGTTTCCAATAGGGTAATATGAAAATTTAGACAAATTTCTACACATATGTGATTAGTATGTGCCATTCCTAAGATATGTTGAATCATTTCCATATAACTACATTAGTTATTAGACTTTTAAATCCCTGATAGTTGTGAAATGGCATAAATGAAATATGACTTTTCTGAAAATCACAATGCTAAAACATGCTTACCAGAATGATCAAAGTAGACTTACCCACTCTCTTGGAAAACACCAACGGAGCCAAAATAAGGACTATGGTGAGGACTAGGATCAAAAGACATCCATTCCACCAATGAAATCCAAACAATTATTCAATTATACCAGCATGATGCACACCATTGATGATGTTCTAAATAACACATTACTTGCCCAAATAAAAAATCATCTCTATTAGACAAAGATTTATAATTCAAATCCATATATGATATGAATCATGCCTTAAGTAATATAAAAGTGGCACTTCTATAGGTAATTGGCCATTCAAATAAATATGAAAGGAATCTGAGAAAAGAATGTCACTCTTGAGGCATGTTAAGTCATGCATGCCTCATAACACACTTCAACTTCGTCAAACAAAAAAATTCGTTATTGTTTTAGCTTTCTACATTGTTCACAATTAAATAATTGGATTGAAATTTTAGAGGGTTGGACTTTTCCCATGATCTACCCATATTTAGTACAGTTCTATTTTGTGATGGTGAATAGCAGGCCTCAAAAATAACTCCATGCTCATTAGAGATGGCCATTTCTTTGGAGTATGCAACAATTTCATAAAATCACAATATAACCCAATCAATTTTACATAGAGAGGAAGCCACCTAGGGATGGGATTCTTCAAAATATGAAGGCTTAAATTTGTACAACTCAACTAGAATACATTCTTCCTCAGCATTCGAAGCCCTCAATTTCTTTATATTGTAAATGGATGTTTCCCAACACTTTGTAAGGACAGAATTCTCTTACATATCTTACATTTTTCAGAGTCTACTTGAAAACTAACCTAATTTCTTATATTTGATTAGATTTTCAAATGAAAATTGTGAGTTCATCTAAAATATATTTGACAAGAATGCGAGTCTTGTCAACTTCATTACCAATTACCTCTCTAAACTCTATTCATACAGACTAGGTTTTCTCTATAGTATGTTTCTTTTCTTTCTCCATATTGTTTTTGATGGGGTAAAACAACTGTTTATTTTTCATTATTGTTTTCCATTACATTTGATTAGTGTTAAATGAAGAGACAAACTTAGGTATTCTTGTTAATTTAGGTTACAAACCCGAGACGTAAAGAGCCATGTTTGCTTCACATATGTAGTCCCTTTTTCTTCTACTTCATTT
Organism: Pinus taeda; assembly: GCA_000404065.3. Classification (NCBI taxonomy): domain Eukaryota; kingdom Viridiplantae; phylum Streptophyta; class Pinopsida; order Pinales; family Pinaceae; genus Pinus; species Pinus taeda. Next base: position 3,827 of record APFE031354132.1, on the reverse strand, counting down.
TTTGAAATTTTGAATACATATAGGGAAATGTTTTATTAGTTTTAATAATTCGATTATGATTTTCACATGTAAAGGTGTGTATGCCTTTCAATATGGAACATATAGCATTAGAGGGAAAGTTACATTTCCATGTCCTAGAAATCTCTCCCAGTGAGCTTTTGTTGCTCCACAATTTTCTTATTTGTTACCACTGAGAATGACACTTCTCGGAGTAAAATATCTCTCTAAAGAGCTGGGTGATTTGATATATTTATAAATTGGTGTATTGGTTAATGATAAGGTTTTTGAAAATAATTCCATGATAACCATTTCGTTCTAATCAATTCCTATAGTGTCTTAGCCAATGGATCTTTTCCTGCATGTTGGACTATAGGTCCAAAGGAGCATAAACTGCAGGCTATTTTTTTAATGTAGGATGCACATATTTGTTGTAGACACTTTTGAAAGTAGACCCATTCCATAATATTTGTTGGGTGGAAGCTCAGAAATCACAGTCTCGCTTCTTTCTTTCTTTTTTTACATATCATACATTGTTTCAATTTCATTAGGATTCTATATGTTGCCTTCTACTGATTGCTTGAGGAATTTGTTGTTGAACTTCATTGTCCTAGATGAATCCTTCCAATGCCTTACATTTGATCAAGGATGCATTATTTTAGGTTGACTGAGCATAGGCCAAGAAGGATTCCCACCAGATGATTTCTATCCAATGTTGCAGATATGCCATTGACTTACTATAATTGTCAATTGTAGCTACACTTTCATTCTTAGCCTTTTCCTATGGATCTATGTGCTATGTTGCTATAAAGGGTTACTTCAAGGATTCTGAATACATACCTAATTGGGGAGGAACAATGTTATGTCGCATAGGTATTGACCCTAGTACTCATGGGTTATTTCTAGACAAATTGATGTCTCATGCCATTGTGTCGTTGATGGTGTTAGCTTGTTGTACCGACTTGTATTCTCATTCTCCTTATCCTGGATTGTCCTAAGGAATAATATAGGGTTTTCCAACCTAGTAATTGACTCCCCAGACGTTTTTGTGGGAAAGAAAATGTTCTCCTTCCCACACAAATAATGCATAGATTCTAGGTTAATGTAGGTTGAGGATTATGTATGCCTACTTCCTCCGTGTGAAAGTTTATTTTCAATTTAACCAAAATCATTCAATGTTAGTCTTGGAACCAAATTGAAAAGCGTGAAATATTTTCCTTGAGGCATTTTCAAGCAAAATTCATAGGGAAATATACCAAGAATCAAATTTTGGAATGCAAAATTCCACCGTCTAGTGTGGAAAAGCCATTACACTTTTATTGGGATTTTGATCATTGCTTTTACATTAGTGGTGATGAGATATTAGGACCCAAGTTTGGAAGTAATGGCTAGGAAGGGAAAGTTGAGTGAATAAAAAATCTTCTGAAATGAAAAGAAAATGTCTATTGACATGGAGAATTGATGGTGAAATCCATGCTTTGATTCCTTAACTATTTGAACTTTTTTACAATGGCTACCATGAAATCACTGAATATGTATTTCTCATGCACTCATTCAACACCCTTGTTCATTATTTTCATAATCACTCATTGAACAACCTTTCTCATTAGTTTCTCATGGTGCAAATTGTTGTCTTGCAATGTATTATCTAGTACACGCTTTTGTTGTTTTTGTTGAATGTAGAAGTTCCAAGATACTCATAGTTGAACAGTTCCATGGGGCTGCTAATTTCATTGGTTCTTTTAAATATGGATTAGATGTTATGTCCCTAGATGGAAGAGAACATTTGCAGATTGATGCTGAGATGGGTGAATGGAAAACTTCACATTATAGTGAGAAAATCATCTTCCTCACAAGGGAGCTCTGCTCCTGCTTCTCACAGATTTCAATCATTGAATTCTATCAAATCCTTGTCTCTTGGAATCCCAGATAACCATCATTATACATACATATACTATCTCTAATCCTCCTAGAATTTGACTCCCATGGACTCCATCCATAATAAAGCAAATTATGTTTCTATGATGTCAAGACAAGCAATGAGCCCCCTACGATAAAACACAAACAATAGAAATAGAAACAACAATAGCCCACATGTCTATGTTGCCAATTCCCTTATTTCCACAAATAATATGTGTTGACACCTAATCCTCAGTGATTGGGAAACTGAATGTGAACAGTCATCGAGAAGATGAACTGAACAATCACATTCATGTATATATTAGATAGCTGGCTAAATGAATAAACGTATTAGTTTTTTGGAGTGACTCCTGGCCTGACATGGTATCAGAGCACAGGTCCCAGGTTCCTTTTTTAGGCGTCCCTTGTAACTCCTGTCCACTGCCTGCTCTCTGCTCTTCTCTGTCCCATTTTTGAATGAATGTCTCCCTACCTGAAAACTGCATACCAAATGGTGTCATAGGTGAAACGCCTCGCCTGCACGCTGTTGAGTGATACGCTGCTGAGTGAAACACTTGGCCTGCACGCTACCTACGCACGCTGCTTAGTGATACGCTGCTGAGTGAAACGCCTAGCCTGACAGGTATTCATCGCTATTATTTTTTCTATTAAAACAAATTCTTGGAGAGGTGTACCGCTTTCGTCCTTAGTCTCCTTGGTTCATGAGAGCCCAAACTTGGGTGCTATGTGCTTTTTGCTTTAATTTTTTGAAAACGGTCAGATATCCCCTCATTATCTTCAAACTAGCTCTCCTGCGCTCATCTTCGAGACCTGTCTGGTACTTAGACGGTTGTTCGATCCCTTCTGGTGAAAGCATTGTCTAATCATCTAGTATCAGTGGAAGGTGCACTGAAAATGTTGGAAATGCCACTGTATCTCTGCCTCAGATGACGGATGCGAGTCCCACTACCATGGAAAGATTTTGCCAAGAACATCAACTGGCATAGATCAAAACCTTGACCTGCGGGGAGTTAACCAGTGCACTCACCAAGACTGGATTGTCTTACCCATGATGGTGTTAACTTCATCAGTGGCGAGGAGATGCGGTTTGATTCCGTTATTTTAGGACACGTAGTTTGATACTTTAGGAGTTGTAATTCTGGTATCATGTTTTAATGCATACAAGGTTGAGCACCCTAAGTTTGTCGGGGGATTTCATAAGTGAGATCCATTAACTTGAAACTATCCAAAAACGATACAAATGCCTGCCTGTTGCATTGATTGAGATTGATTTAGTAACTGAAAAGAAAGAAAAGCTACTGCAACTTTGTATGGGCTTCAAAACACTTTTAAGGGAGCGGCACCTGTCAAAGCTTTCGCCATTGAACCCTGTCATTCAAAACACAGTTTTTTCGGAAATTCATTTGGTCCCTGGTTCTTCAATGTGCTCTTTTGAATTTGTTATTTTCTATTGTTGGAATTGTCAGCATCCCCTATGCTCAAATGCCATTCATAATTCCTGTCTAAAAAAAATTGTGATTTCAGAAAGATATTAGTGGTATATTGAGCAATATATATTACAGTGGTAGCAAGCCTTCAAACATTTTTTTTGCGGTGATATATGTTATCAGTAATATAAATGGCGTAGTAGAATTTTGAATGATTTTGAATATATTTCCATATCAAAATCATTTTTTTAGCAGCGGATGTTTTTTAAGAGCAAATTTTTTTTCTCACCATCAGAAGTATTAGTATATCAGCGAAAGTTTTTTTATACCAGTAGAAGTATTTTTTTACAGAATGCATTCAATCATCTCTATGATAGGAATAGTTCTCACTGGCAAGGAGAACTATCATGACTGGTCCCGGATGGTACAACACACCCTCATTTTCAATGAGCTGTGGAAAGGAGTGTGTGTCGGAGAAGGAGA
>APFE031354126.1:38832-67609 GCA_000404065.3 Pinus taeda | reverse complement strand
CATCAATAGTCATATTATCCTCCTTGTCAAGCATAATACCTCTGCTCTTCATGTCAAACTTCAAAAAAGAGAGAAAGTCACTAAAAAACATGTTTATCTCTGGGTACGCAGGTTCTCTCTACCTTGCCTGCGTGTACGCACTCCAAACTCATTGTACCTGCGTACTTGTACGCTCTGTAAGCCAAAGGATGGGTGGGTACCCCTGTAAAGGTCAAAAGGCGCAAGTTTCATCTTTAAAAAGTTACTTGTGGTCACTTCTAGAGCCTTCTAGAAGAGTGTTTGACGTGTATTGAGCGCCTCCAGATGGTTCATGCATCCCTATGATAGAGGAACTTTTCCCATCAAGAGAGGAGCTACCCCATCCAAAAGAGGGAGTATCCCATTGATGTTGGAACTGAATAACTTCCTCTAGAACACTATAAATACAGGCCTTGGGCCAGAGGAGGAAAAGTTGAAAGCTGAACATTCCAAAGGGTAGATGCTGCTGGAATTAGGACTTCCATTGTAAGCTTGTGAGGAGAGATTACCATCCTTTCTTGTTTCATTTGGAAGTGGGTGAGCTTGTCAAAGTAGAGGAAAACTCTTGCTGGACCCTGGGAGGAACTTGCACAACACCAAGGCTCAGGTTGTAATGGTTTCTTTTTTTGTTTCCTTAATACAAATAAGTCCATTCTTCTCAATGATTTGTTGTTAATGAATTGTTTCATATACTCCTTGGTCTATATGTTGAATGTGTTTTGTTTTATGAGATATTCAGGTGTTATGTAATCGTTTGATTGTTAGTGTATGCAGGTTTCGATGTGGAGGAGGAGCTCATCTGGATCGACGAGGCTAGACTACTACAACAGCGTTGGACTTCAGGTAGGATTGAAAGCACTTGGTTTCTCGTATGATAATGCATGTTTAGAGAAGGATTGCTCTTAATTGTCTTGTTTGTCACTAGAAAGTCTTAGGCTTCTAGGGAGGTTGGTTTTGTCCGCAAGATTAACTCTTTCCGCATGACACTATGACCTTTCACCTTACTTTTCTCCTAATTTCCTTTATTTTCATAAATAAATGTGTCAAAAATGCCTTTTTGCCTTTTAATGCATTTGCCTTAGCCTTTGTCAATTTTCCTTAGGTAAAACACACATCAAGTGATGCCCACTAGGATATATTAGCCCAACATCTAGCTTGGAATATGTGTCCCTTACCCATGGTCTTATTTTGCCTTTATTAACTTCTTTTACATGAACTTTTCACTAGGGTTGTTATGGGCATTGCTAATAATCATGTGACATAGAAAAATAAATATGTGTATAGCACCATTGTCTTATATAGGAAGCATGACTCCATGAACATGTCACCATAGTATGGTTAGATTATATTAAGGTGTGACATGTATATGCTACCATAATCTGAGCAGAAATCAGTAAACCCTATAACCAGCACCGTTATTTGATGATCCAACGAGAAATATGACCAAACTAATTATAACTTGTGCCACCACTATTTGATCAAATAAGCATAAATTATGCATGCATACACAAGCACAATCATATAAAATATGCCTAAGCCATATATGCACACACCACCACAAAATCATCAAAAGAGCATTAGAAAAGAGGCCCAAAGCAACAAAAACTTAACTTGTGCAACATGGGCATAGGTCCCTACTTGAAGATCCATTTGAGGGTAGTACCAATCAATCTTGTTAGTACATAGAGGTTTATGCCCATTTCCATAGGTAATCATCTTTTGTCTCACCTCCATACAAAACACAACAATGCAAGGTGGGCGACAAATTACTATATCATGCTATGAGAGTTCCTATGGCCATGAAGAGATTGGAAATGGTATGAGATAACTCAAAAGAAGTATTTTAGTGACACAAAACTCTAATTCTTTGAACAATATCCAAAGTCCCCATATCACATAAACATGGGATTATGATTACTAGGTGTTTCGAAGAAACCTCTCGAATGGACGTTGAGCAAAACACTGGTCACTTAAAAGGATACCGATCGATATATAAAAAACATAAAAAATTGCGTGGACACCCAACAAAATGCTCAAATAATAGGAAGATGGTAGTGGGCTAGAGCCAATAGGCATAAATGGAAATGAAGGAGACACAAAGGAGTTTCTTGGGTCAGGCTGGTTTTGGCCTTTTAATTTTTTTTCAATACAGTGGGAGTTTTTGTTGTATAAGAATTAAAAAAATAATAAAGACAGTTACAAGCCTTGCTAGCTCATATGATTATGATGCGCATTCTTGCAAGACCTATTTTTCAGGAGTTTACCATCAAGGGTATTACGAGGTAGAAAGTAGTACAATATGGGTGTAAGTAGCTCAATGGGTTGCTATATAAATGATTTGGATACCCATTTTAAGGACATTTATCTATCATTTTCCATAGAAAATTCACATTGTTTTTTTCATTTTATTGTTTTTGATAAAATAAAGGTGTGCCATATGGCTATGGGTGATTGGTTGAGTGAGAAAATGTGTATTTCATTTAAGATTGGAATATTGACTGTGGATTTGTTCCTTTAAGCAATCAAAAACATGAATGTCAATGATGAAGACTTCACAGTATTACATGGAGAAATTTCAACAGATATATAGGGACATATGGGTTCAATGGTTGATAATTACATATGAGATATTTATGCCCATAATGAAAATTCATGGTGGGAATGAAAGCATAATCACTATATAAGTTTATGCCAATGAGAACTCAAGTGGGTTTTTTTCATCTTGCCTTAGTTGTGGGCATAATATAGATAATAGATCACATCTAATTGTATTTCATAGGATTAACCTTCAACGTGGTTTTTATTTTCTGTAAAACTACAACAATGAACCAAACGATTGTGCCCTAGTTAGTGATATAAATGTTATGGCCCTGATCCAATGTTTGTTATAAGCTATAAACAATTGTGATAAGATTGAAATTGATTGGAGATTAATCTTATAAATATCAAGCCTAAAATATTTCATCATAATGGCATCATGGTGATTGCAATGAGAAAATTTTTTGGGCCCCTTTTAAGCTAGTTGGGTCAAACCTTTTAACTGCTACAGTCTCCATTGTCCCTAAGCATTAAGTATGGGTAAGGGAGAAGACATTCCCAATAACTATACAACCTGAATAGAGAAGTTTGGTAGCTATCTCACATATAAATTGGTAGCAATTCGGAATTCCAACACCTCTATCCACTTTATTAATATAAAAAATAATATTTTCTAGCAAGAAATCATAAAAAATGTATATTTACATAAAAACCTTGCAGTCTTTCCAATAATAACTAGAAAATAAAAAACAAAAAATGTTTTGCAATAGCTCTAGTCATCATCATATAAGTAAATGGCACTTGGAGTGTCACTATAGTGAGCCACATAATTAGGATTTGGTTGTGCTATAAAAAAGGAGTGAATTTGGCACTTAAAATTTCAGAGACCAAGAAGTTGTTTATTTTGAGAATAGGAGGACTAAACACATTATAATAAAATGATGCTCCAACATCACCATTATTTTCCAACAAAATGCCTTGCCATTTGGCTTGTTGCATGCCAGTCCTAATGAAATTTTCTACAAGACTACTACTATTGGTCTATTTCAAATTGGAAGAAGAAATATGGGGCATGCCTGGTGTTTTTCTAGGCATTCACCAATAGTAATGGAAATGGAGACTGTAGATTTCCCACTACAATCTCATCAACACCTTATGTGCCTACTTCCATGACACCACTAGCACTAACCATAGTGAAGTTTTAACATTGAGCCTTTCCCAAAGAAAATGAATTGTGCAAAAGGGAATTTAATTGGCTTTGGTGCAATGCATTACAACCCAAAATCAATGATCTAAAATTCAAGTTTATGAAAACTAAGAAAGTGAAAAATTTCATGTGGTTGTAATATTTGAGAGGTGAGAGAGTTCACATTGGGCAACATCTAATTTGATATTATCATTCTAGTATTCCTTAGCTCAACATCATGCATTAATTAAGCCTTTGATAACGGACCTATGAACGTGCATACCAAACATCAGTATGTGTGTTGTTGTGTAAGGAAAACATTCCACCGGCTTCCCAAGAGACCAAAACCAATGTTGTTTAAGAGTGGAAGTGAAATGAAACCTCTAGAACAAAATCACGGTACCATGTTGAAGCTAAGTTATTCCAAATCTCTTCCTCTCAATAATGTTCCCTCTAGGCTTAGTGTGGGTGGTGTGATCAACATACCAAGAAAAAAGGCCACTATTACACGTCACATTTGATTAATAATGGTTTCATCTCTTGTATATATTTGGGGAAAGAACTATGGTATTGTTCTAGAAATACATCCTAATGAAAAGCCAAATGTTGTTCCAATGAGGAGTCGTGAGTGAAGCAACTATTGTTCCTTTCCTAAGTTGTAGTTAACACTAGAAGTCAAGTTAGATATAAATAATTGAGGTGTTTGTTCCAAATGTTCTCCAAACCTAGTGCACACAGAATAGATCCCAATAATGACCTACTGCATTAAAAGCACAATTTCTCCCAAGGAAGTAGCCATGTATGTAATAAATGTGTAAAATGCCACCTTGGAAATCAGAGCTAGAAGTACTGGAGTAGCAAGATGAATAACTTGCAGTTGTTCCTCCATATAAGAAATGAGAATAGAAAATGGATTGTCTCCTTTGTGATGAACAAATCCCAACATCAAAAGAGATTCAATAATTTGAGAAGTTGTTATTGAAAATGTTGCTACTTACACTTTGGGAAGTGTTTAAGTCTAGAAATGTACTCACTCAACACGAGAGAAGATTTTCATTTAGAAACCTGATTAGATTATTTTCCGTTGTTGGCAGTCCTTACTGAAATTTTGGATCCAATTATCCTTTCTAATGAATGGAGACTTGATTTGAGAAAATGGTTTTTTTTGTTTTTATTTTTTGAAAATATGATGAAAAAACATAATCTAAATGTAACTTTTACTCTAAACTATTGATATATTTACAATCCTACAGTTAAACTTATGCTGGAAGAAAAAAGAGATGCATAGAAAATTTGATAATTAAATATTAATCAAATAAAGATATTATTGAGAGCGTAATTGCAAACACAAAACTTATAGTGTTTCCACAACATGAAAAATGGATGGATCCAAGGAAATCAAATAATCCTTAGCTAAACATCAATCTAACCAAGGGATCACTTTGAGTTTTCCTGCAAGTTAGTAAAATAATTTTTACTAAATGATCTAAAATGAGTTTAACACAACCTTTAACATCTACACATATAACTAGCAACATGTAAAACTGATTGAGAAAATGAATAACTAACAAATTTAAATCTATTAGTATAACATCCATTAATACTAATTTACGATTGCTCCATGAATATATTAAAAAGAATGAACTTGGATGAACTTGTTTAATTAGCCAAAGGAAAACATTAGATGACTCATATTTTTCAAAAGAATAACTAACAAGTTGATTTTGCAAGAGTTTCCCTTTTATTTAATATGAGGTAGCATATACTATGAAACAAAATTGCAAAATATATAACAAAACATGCATTAAACATTAGCTATCAAATCGATCGCTCAATAACTATGTGACACAAAGGAATTTCAACACAAATTAAACGCACATAAATGCATAAAAAAATGTAAATTATATGTACATGGGGCATATCACGTAGCCAGAAAATTCCTTAAGTCAAGTAACATTAACTGACTAGTTCGACTTTCATGTTAATCGAGACAGGAGACTATAAAGTAAACATTTGACATAGAGAATGAGTCACTAAGCAGTTTTACAGACCAGAAATGGTTTTGTTCCAACAACTCGAGTCAGATCTCTAGCACAAGAACACGTAGGTCTTTGATACCAGTGATGGGCTATGCTTTGAAGCAACTGTTCTAGCCATGAAAACAACCTAAATGAATGCAGTCCTTGCAGGAAATTGTTGGAAATTTCTGGTAATTTCAAACACAAAAGAACAGAGAACAATGCTCCGTTTTCTCCATAGGATCTTAATACAGGGAAGAAAAAAAAAATTCTGAGCAGACAGAGTTTTCACATACAAATAAAACTTGTATTCATTAATAAAATGCCTGATACAAACTTCTTCCTCACACAGAGGGATTACACCAGCTCTAAAGGAGATTTACTTTGTCTCTGCAACAGAGAGTAATACTCTGTTTTTTAAAAATTAACACATGATTGTAAATAAAACATTTCTTACATTTGCTGTTGTAAATGTAAATGTAATTCCTTACATTACATTTCAACCAAAAGAAAACATTCACAGTGCTGCACACTTCACTTCATTGCAATACATTTCAATCTTCCAACAATTTTTTTTTTATCTCGCGTTGCTGCGCCTCTCAAACTACCTCACACACTCCTGCGTTCTCCTTTTTTTTGCTTCAAATTACATTGCATATACTATGAATCACACAAAAAATAAATTACAATACATTTTTTTTACATAACCCATACTCCCAAACATATTAAAAACATTAAAATTAAAAACATTTACCTATGCCCATACTTCCCGTGAATTAAACAAATTGTAAAATTAAAGTTTTACCAACCTTTACTGACCAGAATAAATTCATTAATAATTTTACTGTTAAACCTGGCTATCAAAAACTTTCACTTCACGCAATATTTATTTGTTGCAGGCCTGTACGCATATTTGGTTTAATCAACGACTTCAAACCTTCATTTTAATTGAACGGTTCACAACAATATCGCACGGGCCTTTTCTACCGGCCTTTACACTCCGGGAAAAAAGTGGTTTTCAAAAAGTACATGATCCACGTGTCGAGCGGTGTACACTATCCCGGCCCCTCCAGAGAATACCACCTTTCAATGAAAATCGGTGCGATAAGGTCTGGTGGTTTTGCTGGAAATAAATGTTGTCGTTGTTCAACTGTACCCGCAGTTGAAATTACCATTTCAACACTCCCCTTTAATTTCAACTGCTAGGTTATCAGTCATACCCAAACATTTCCTCAAAAATTCAAAACTTTTCTGGTCCAATGGCTTGGTCAGAATGTCTTCTACCTGCTCCTAAGTCCTGCAATGTTGTAAAACAATTTCTCCATTGTTTACCAATTCTCTGATGTAATGAAACCTTGTGTCAATGTGTTTCGTTCTCTTATGAAACACATAATTTTTGGATAATGCAATAGCTGAGCTATTGTCACGAAAAATCACAGTTCCTTTTACTTTCTCTTGGCATAAGCTCCTCGACATCCTTCTCATCCAAACTGCTTGACATGCTGCTGCTGTAGCTGCCACATATTCTGCCTCTGCTATACACAACGCTACAATAGGCTGTTTTTTAGAAGCCCATGAAACAACTCCTGAACCCATGTGAAAAACATAACCAAATGTGCTTTTTCGATCATCTACACTTCCAGCCCAATCACTATCAGTGTATCCAATTAAATCTAAACATTTTGAAGTAGTATATAAAATGTGAAACCTTTTAGTACCTTTAACATACCTCAGAATTCTTTTTGCTGCCTGCCAATGTGCTTCTTTTGGCCTCTCCATGAATCTGGAAATTAAACTAACAGCATGCATTATATCTGGCCTAGTTGCAGTTAAATACATGAGGCTTCCAACTATGGTCTTGTACAAACTAGGATCAAAATCCTTGTTGCTGTCCTCTTTGCTGAGTTTTAATCCCATCACTGTGGGAGTGATTTCTGCCTTGTTATCCTGCATATTAAATCTTTTCAACACTTCATTTGCATATTTCTCTTGTGAGATAAAAATCCCATTTCCACTTTGTTCTACTTCTATTCCTAAGAAGTATCTCAGCAAACCCATGTCAGTCATTTCAAATTCTTGTTTCATGATTGTTTTCAAATTTTTAATAAGATAGTCATCATTACCTGTGAAAATAACATCATCAACATATAACACAACAATTAGAATTTTACCATCTTTTTCTTTGATATAAAGGGTGGGTTCTCCCTCACACTTTTCGAATTCATTTTCCAGTAGATAAGAATCTATCCTACTGTACCACGCTCTTGGTGCCTGCTTCAGCCCATAAAGATCTTTCTTCAATATGCGCACTTTGTGTTCTTGGCCTTTCTTTTCAAAGCCTATAGGTTGTTCAATGTAAACCTCTTCCATTAACACTCCATTTAGGAATGCTGACTTCACGTCCATTTGGTAAACTTTCCACTTGTATTGAGCTGCTATGGATAGCACTGCTCTCACGGTTTCCACTCTAGAAATCATTGTGACATAGTCTCTCCCATACTGCTGCTTATACCCTTTGAAAACAAGTCTTGCCTTTTGTCTTTCTATTTTGCCTTCAGCATTACTCTTGGTCTTGTAAACCCATTTAACTCCAATGACTTCTTTTCGTTTGGTAGTTCAACCAAATCCCATGTCTTGTTTCTTTCTATGGCATTGATCTCCTCATCCATAGCTTCTATCCATTTCCTATCCTTAATAGCATCTTCGAAATGAATAGGATCATCAACATGACAATATAAATCAAACAAAGAATTCATACCTTCTTTTGCTGCCTCTTGCTCATAAATATCACTTAAATTTATGAACTTTTTACCTCTTTCATTTGGTGTGCAAGTGCTTGAAGAAGCACTTCAATTTCCTCTTTGTGATGTGCTTGGAGAAGCACTTTCATTTCTCCTCAAGGGTGTCTCTTGCTACCCTTGTGTTGGCGCTGCTGTTTGGGGATGTATTTCTGCCATCTCCTCATCATTTTCATCATGAGACAAACAGTTTTTAACATTCATTGTTTTCTCTATGCTTCCATCCTAAGCTTCCTCCTCAATAAACTGAACATCTCTGCTCAAAAAAAACTTCTTGGCGGATGGGTTATACAACCTATAAGCTTTGGATTCCTCACTGTATCCAATGAAAATACATTTCTCCCCTTTGGTGTCCAACTTCTTCCTTAGCTGATTTGGAATCTGTGCATAAGCCACACATCCAAAAGCTTTCATATGAGTGACTCTTTGCTTTCTCCCACTCCATGCTTCTTCCGGTACTCTGTTCATGACTACTTTTGTAGGGCATCTATTTAAAATATACACTGCACAATGTATAGCTTCAGCCCATAATCATTTGGAAAATGCTTTGCCTTTAACATACTCCTCGCCATATCCATGATTGTCCTATTCTTCCTTTCAGCTACTCTATTTTGCTGCGGAGTTTACCTAGTGGTAAACTGTTTGTGAATTCCATTTTCTCTACAAAAACGTAGAAATTATTTGGAGATATAGTCACCTCCTCGATCAGTTCTTAGAACTTTGATATGCAGCCCACTTTGGTTTTCTACAAGTGCTTTGAAATTTCGAAATTTTTCAAACACTTCACTTTTGTTCTTCAGGAAATAAACCCAAGCTTTTCTAGTAAAATCATCAATGAATGTTAATATATATTGGCTGCCTGCAAGTAATGAAGTTTGCATCGGTCCACATACATCTTAGTGAATGATCTCTAAGGGTGATTTTGCCCTTATGCTTTTCCCTGATGGAAAACTTTCTCTGTGTTGTTTCCCCAAGATACAATCTTCACAAAGGCTGTTGGGTTTCTCTATCAATGGTAATCCTCTTACCATTCCTTTTCTATGCAACAAGTTAAGACCTCCAAAGTTGAGATGTCCAAATCTCAAGTGCCACAACCAACTTTCATCCTTTGGTTCGCTTTGGAAATCCTCTTGTGTAATTGTTGCAATTTCAACTCCATCTTTCAAATCTACTTTTATCCTGAGAGGAAACGTCTTGTTCCTTGTCATCTTCACTTCAGCAATACCTCATTTGTTGGGTTTTCTATCCATGATGGTGCATACATCATTCTCAAAGAAAACAGTGTACCCCTTTTGAACAAGCTGTTCAATACTCAAGAGGTTACATTTCATTCCAGGAACATAATAAACATTTGCCATGGTTTTCTTCTCACCTTTCTTTGTTAATATATTTACCTCTCCTTTTCCCATAACAAAACTTTACTATCAGTCCCAAGTGTGACTTGTGACTTCACATTCTGATCTAACTTAGAAAACAGGGCTATTTTCACTGTCATATGGTTACTACAACTAGAGTCTACAAATCATATATCATCACTCTTTATTTAAGCTATATTACAGGCTAACAACAAATTATCTTGGCTGATATTTTCTGTAGTGATATTTGCACTAGATTTATTATTCATATCATGCTACTTCTTCCTACATTCATTTGCATAATGTCCATATTTTTAACAATAATAACATTGGACATTGGATTTTTCATACGTTTGTCCTTGAGCATGATGTTGTCCACTTTGTTGGTTGTTGCCTTGGCCTTGATTCTAATTTGGATTGCTGCCTCTTCCTTGAGTGTTTGCTGGATTGTTTCTTCCACCTCTGTTTTGGCTTCTGCCTCTTCCTCTCTTGTTACCCTTGCCTTGATCTCTTCCTCTTCCAAAGGACATATGGGTCTTAAAGGCTTGTTCTAGAGATGAGTTTTCATTTCTACTCAATCTCTGCTCATGTGTTATCAATGATGCATGTAGTTCATCAACTGAGAAGTTTGTGAGATCCTTTGTCTCTTCTATGGTGGTGACAATCACATCAAACTTTGAGGGTAGGACCCTCAATAGTTTCTCTACAATCCTCCTTTCTTCAAGAATTTCTCCATTAAACCTTATCTATGTGACCAGACCAATTACTTGTGTGAAGAATGAGTCAATATTATCTGACTCCTTCATGCATAGATTCTCAAAATCTCTTCTCAGCAACTGTAGTTTTGTTGTCTTCACTTTCTCCATGCCTTGATAGGCTGTCTTGAGAGTTTGTCATGCTTCTTTGGATGTCTTGGCTGTTGCTATCCTTGGAAACACATTCTCATGCACTGCTTGATATAAAATACGAGGGCTTTGGAATCCTTCTTCTTATTACTCTTCAATTGATCTTTCCCTACCTGAGTTAACCTATTAAACTCATTTTCATCTGTTGTTTCTTCAAAACCATCTTCAACTAATTCCCATAAATCTTCAGAAGCAAACAGAGCTCTCAAGGTTATTGCCCAATAGTCATAGTTTTTTCCATTAAGTTGTGGGAGCTGGGTATTACAAATACCCATGCTAGTACTAGTGCTGGAGTCAGCCATTCTAACACTCTTAACTACAAATACCTGATTGTGTATTTAAAAATCACTGAGTGTCTTCAACAGCAACACAAAAAAAACTTGAGAAATACCTTGGATTTTTTTTGACTGGGTCTTCACTCTGCTAGAGAATCTGCTGCAACAAAAAAATCGTTCCTTCAGTTTCTTTGACACCTTCAAAGAGCCTCGACAATCTCTGATACCATGTTGGAAGTTTCTGGTAATTTCAAACACAAAAGAACAGAGAACAATGCTCTATTTTCTCCACAAGATCTTAATACAGGGAAGCAAAAAAAAATTCTGAGCAGACAGAGTTTTCACATACAAATAAAACTTGTATTCATTAATAAAAAGCCTGATACAAACTTCTTCCTCACACAGAGGGATTACACCAGCTCCAAAAGGAAATTTACTGTCTCTGCAACAGAGAGTAATACTGTGTTTTTTAAAAATTAACACACTGCTGTAAATAAAACATTTCTTACATTTATTGTTGTAAATGTAAATGTAATTCCTTACATTACATTTCAACCAAAAGAAAACATTCACAGTGCTGCGCACTTCACTTCATTGCAATACATTTCAATCTTCCAACAATTTTTTTTTATCTCGCGCTGGTGCGCCTCTCAAACTAACTCAGAGACTCTTGCGTTCTCCTTTTTTTTGCTTCACATTACATTGCATATACTATGAACCACAGAAAAAAAAAAATTAAAAAAATTACAATACATTTTTTTTACATAACTCATACTCTCGTACATATTAAAAACATTAAAATTAAAAACATTTACGTATGCCCATACTTCCCATGAATTAAACAAATAGTAAAATTAAAGTTTTACCAACATTTACTGATCGGAATAAATTCAATAATAATTTTACTGTTAAACCTAGCGGTCAAAAACTTTCACTTCATGCAATATTATTTGTTGCAAGCCTATACGCATCTTTGATTCAATCAACGGCTTCAAAACTTCATTTTAATCGAAAGGTTCACAACAATATCGCACGGGTCTTTCCTACCGGTCTTTATGCTTTGGGAAAAAAGTGGTTTTCAAAAAGTACATGAGCCACTTGTCACGGCCCCTCAGAGAATACCACCTTTGAATGAAAAGCGGTGCGATAAAGTCGGGTGGTTTTGCTGGAAATAAATGCTATCGCTATTCAACTGTACCCGCAGTTGAAATTACCATTTCAACAAAAATCACGTTCCCAATGATATGAGATCTATGAACCTTTTCTTTGCAGATCTCCTGTGTTTATATAGCTGCGCCCCTTCATCGAATGCATTTCTCCTCCAACGAATGCTTTCCGACTAAGAAAGTATTTTAAAAGCTCACATATGCCATTCGTACTAAAATTGGAATGTTGAAGCTGATCATGCACCAGAAGGACTCAGTATTTGGTTTTAAATGGAAAATGAGCATGTGGACAACAGAGTCTGAAGATCATCTTCATTTTGTTATGCAGTCGAGTTTAATTATGGATTCCTCTAGTAACTTCTTGTTTAGTTCAACTACTAAAATTTTCATCTTCAATAAGCGTCAACTCAATGACCTCCAGAAATTGAGCCTTTGTTTGCATCAACCCTGCACGTGATCCTGCAACCACAAAGCAAAACAAATATAAGCAAATAATAAACCAAAATCATTTAAAATTGCATTTAATAGCGTAACGCACAACATAAAGCACATCATGCATAATGCATAGCAGCATAATAGTTGAAGGCTATCTGTGGAAAGCAAAACAAATATAAGCAAATAATAAACCAAAATCATTTAAAATTGCATTTAACTGTTGGTACAGGTGCACAACAAACAAAAAATAAACACACAGCAGAATATCAAGCACATAAACACAAGAGCTTAACATGGTTCACCCAACCAATCTCGGGTACGTCCACCAAACATAGGCATCAGGAATTTATTAATCATATTGGAGATTACATAATGAAAACCTCATAAAACTCTCACCCTCTTAGCAAACCATCCGAATGATTTCCAGTTATATAGCATAGAGAATCTAACAGCCTCATTAACTCCCTCACATCAAATATAGGAGGCATTAACTCCCTCCCAACAACCTGGAGTTAATCTAGGACCTGAATTCTATTGTTGTCATCAGCTGAGATTTTTCCTATTTTGCTACAAACAAAAAATCTCAACAATCTCCACCTTGACAACAATTCGCCTGATGCCCTATTATTATTATTTTATCTTTTCTGCAAGCCAAGAGAAGCCAAACACCAGCGTAGCTTCTCCAACAAAACTGGTTTGGTGAACATGTCTGCACAGTTCTCCTTTGTATGCACCTTTTCGAGAGAGACTCCCCTTTCAATGATAACCTATCTTACAAAATGGTACTTAATTGGAATATGCTTTGATTTACTATGATAGGCCGGATTCTTAGCCAAATGAATTGCACTTTGACTATCACAAAATAACTTGATGTTGTCCTATAACCTACCAAACTCACCAAACAAACCTTTCAACCAAACCGCCTCTTTGCAAGCATGAGAAGCAACAATGTATTCTACTTCAGTAGTGGACAAAGAAACAATGTTCTGTAGCTTTGACATCCAGCTAATAGCTCCCTGCAAGAGTAAAGACATACCCTGAAGTTGACCTTCTCTTATCCAAATCACCTACAAAATCAAAATCAACATATCCGCAAACAAATTCACTACTCCTATTATAAGAAATACAATAACTACTTGTGCCTCTCAAATACCGAAGCACCAATTTCACTGCTGACCAGTGTTCTTTACCCGGATTTGCCATGTACCTGCTGACAACCCCAACTGCATGTGAAATATCTGGTCGAGTACAAACCATCGCATACATTAAACACCCTACAACATTGGCATATGGAATTCGAGACATATAATCCTTTTCTTCATCTGTATTAGGACATAAACTCAAAGAAAGCTTAAAATGGGAAGCTAAAGTGACTGAAACAGGCTTCACATTATCCATACCAAACCTCAAAAGTATTTTCTCAATATACTTTTGTTGTGATAGCCATAGCTTACCATTGCTCCTGTCTCTGAAACTCTCCATGCCCAAAATCTGTCTTGCTGCTCCTAGATCTTTCATATCAAATGTCCTTGCCATCTGAGCCTTCAACCTGTTGATTTCTTCTATGCTTTTTCTTGCTAAAAAGCATATCGTCAACATACAACACTAAGATAATGAACATGCCATTACTTAATTTCTTAAAGTAAACACAATGATCATATTCACTGCTTATATAATTTTGACTCATCATGAGAGAATCAAATTTCTTATACCATTGTCGAGGCGACTGCTTCAGACCATACAATGATTTCTTGAGCCTGCAGACAAATTTCTTGTTGCGATTTTGAACAAACCCTTCCGGTTGTTCCATGTAAATCTCCTCATCTAAATCTCCATGTAAAAATGCAGTTTTAACATCTAGTTGTTGTAATTCTAAATCAAGTAAAGCAACTCATGCTAATACAATTCGAATTGAAACAATTTTTACAACTGGTGAAAATACCTCATGAAAATCAATGCCTGCTTTCTGAGAAAAACCTTTTGTGACTAGCCTTGCTTTGTACCTGTCCTCTATATCATCAACACCCCTTTTCAATTTGTAAACCCATTTACATCCCACAGTTTTTCTGTCTTTAGGAAGTTCTACCAGATCCCATCTGCCATTCTTGACTAATGCCATCATCTCGTCCTTCGTAGCTTCTTTCCAATTTTCACTTTTAGAACCTTCTACAGCTTCCTAATAGCATAAAGGTTCATCACCATTAGCGGTTAAATCAACTGAAGTAACATAATCATCATACCTTTTAGGGGGACGTTTGATTCTTGTGGACCTCCTTAAAGATGTTTCTGGTACTTCCACAATTTGCTGACTATTATCTGTAGGAACTTCTTCATGATCTTCATTTGAAACATGTTCATGATCTGCATCTAAAACTTGTTCATGTTCTGCATCTGAAACTTGTTCATCTTGACTATCATCAGTATTTGAACTGGTTTCAAATTGAATGTGTTGAAGCTTAGATACATTATATTGTTTCAATTTATCATCTACATCTGGATTTTCAAGTGAACATTCATTAAATTTAACATCTCTGTTAATGATGATTTTGTGAGTAGTAGGATCCCACAATCTGTATCCCTTAGTCCCATCACCATATCCAACAAAGAAATATCTTTTTGATTTAGGATCTAATTTAGAACGTTGATGTTTCAGAACTAGAGCATATGCATCACAACCAAAAACTTTAAGTTTAGAATAATCACAAGGATGACCTTTCCATACCTCTGGAGGAATTTTGCATTCTATTGTAGTTGATGGTGATCGATTTATCAAATAGAAAGCTATAGAAACTGCTTCTGTCCACAATTCCTTCTGTAAATTGGTGTTACTAAGCATACCTATTGCTCTCTCTAAAAGAGTCTTGTTCATGCGTTCAACAACTCCATTTTGCTGAGGAGTATATACATTGGTTTTATGTCTTTCGATACCAGCATCCTTGCAATAATTATCAAATTCCTTTGAAGTAAACTCACCACCATTGTCAGTTCTTAAACATTTAATGGTTCTTCCATGATGTTTTCAACTAATGCTTTAAACTGTTTGAAAACTGTGAATACATTAGACTTCTCCTTTAACATGTAGACCAACACTTTTCTAGAGAAATCATCAATAAAAGATACAAAATATGACGATCCTCCACATGAGGTTGTAGGAGATGGACCCCAAACATCAAAATGGATATAATCAAAGATTCCCTTACTAGTATATTTTCCAGTTTTAAACTTCTTCTTGCTTTGTCTCCCAAATAGACAATGTTTGCAGAAATCTAACTTAACAGTCTTTAAATTAGGAAGTAACTTATGATCAGATAAAATCTTTAAACCTCTTTCACTCATATGGCCCAACCTTTGATGCCATAAACGAATAGAATTACTGTCATTTTCAGATACTGTAGAAACATGATCTGACTCTGTTCTTCCTTCTAACTAAAAAAGATTTCCAACCTTCTTTGCTTTCATTACTAGTAAAATTCCTTTATAAACTTTCATAACTCCACCTTGAATAAAAGTTTTATATCCATTAGTGTCTAGTACTCCTAGTGAAATGAGATTTTTTCTTTGTTCAGGTACATGTCTTACATCAGTTAGAATTTTATTTGTCCCATCAAACATTTTAAGCTGGATGCTTCCAATTCCCACAATGTTACTTGTGACATCATTTCCCATGTAAACTACTCCATCATTGATTGATTTATAAGTTTTAAACCATTATCTGTGAATGCACAGGTGATTTGATGCACCAGAATCTAACAACCAAGGTTGATCATGATTAGAAAAATTAACTGATAACACTTCATCACTCATACCTGAAATGGATGTTGAACCTGTATCTGTCGTGTTTTCTTCTTTCTTCTTTGTTGAAAAATCTTCTTTGGATGTTTGCTATCTCTTCCAATAGTCCTTCTTCAAATGTCCCGATTTGCCACAAAACCAACCTTTTACCTTACTCTTCTTCCCTTTTGATTTTGAACGCAAGTTGTTGTGCTTACTGAAGCGTATTTCTTTAGAACGACCTTTGACCATCATTGCCTTTGATGTATAGGTTTCTGAATTTGACCTCTTCCTTGTTTCTTCGGACAACAAAGCTCCAACAACATCATCAAATTCAAGAGTTTCTGATGAACTAAGACTTATAGAAGTAACAAAATGATCCCATGACTCGGGAAACGAGCATAATAAAGTTACAACTTTATCTTCTGATTCAAATTTTACTTCTATACTTTCTAACTGCACCATGAGAGTATTAAAGGTATTCAAATGATCAGTAATAGATGTACCTTCCTTCATGCGCAAACTGTATAAATGTCGCTTCAGAAGAATCTTATTGGTTAAGGATTTTGTCATGTACAACTTTTCAAGCTTTGTCCACAAACCAATAACAGTTTTCTCTGACACGATGTTAAACAAAACATCATTCACCAAACACAATCGAATGCGCTCAGTGCTCTTTCATCCAAGTCATTCCATTCATCATCTGTCATGGTGTAAGGTTGTTTGGCATTTCCCAACAAGGCTTTCGCCACGCCTTGTTGCACGAGTAGATCATACATCTTCACTTTCCAGATCTCGAAGTTGTTTTTTCCATTGAACTTCTCGATCTCAAATCGAGCACTTTGAGTTTTTGCCATATTGTGTCACAAAAAAAAAATCTCCAATTGCAACATTTAATAAATGAAGTTTTATTTAAACAAAAAATTGCCTTCCATCAATAAACTGCATTTGCCTTCATTTAAAATGCCTTTAATAACATACTTTCATTCAATCCCATTTTCCATATTCTGATAGGCTCTTAATATTGTATTTAAAGATCAAAAAACTAATTAGCAGTCCAGCAAAAACTAATGGCACACGAAAACAGTTCTCAACTCCAAAAAACACTGTGAGGCCCAAAACATATGCAACTGAACAATTAGAAACCGATTCCTCAAATGAAACCAGGCTGACTAGAGAAGTGGTACTTACACTCTATTATAGGAACCCAAAATAAAAGCGAAAGGAAAGAAGATATAGACCCGTGCTAAAGATGGTACCACCCAACCTAAGCCAGATTTATTGTTCAGTGATATCATCTTCAGTTCGACGAGTGAATTATATCCACAACCAAAACAACCTCGCGGATTTTTCGCTGAAGCTCGTCATTACTGCCTGACTAATATTAAACAGAATGTAACGGACGAAGGGTCAAACCTCACCTAACCAGCACTCCAAGCATGGGCATGTGCTGTCACTGAAAAGACAAAGGGCCGATACTCATACCATGGGGACATGTGCTCTCATTTGTAGATGTAACGTTGATTGCTGCATTTAAAATGAAACGTTCCAAAAAATTTCAGCAAAGACAGTTTAATACTCATTTCAGCAGTTCAGCGCCACGCAGTCCACCGCCACGCAGTTCACCACACTGCTTAATCTGGCCACGCAGTTCAACGCGCTGGTCCAATGCACAGGCAATCTACGCACACACAACAGACTTGGGTACAAGCAACAGTTCCAACCTCCAGCAGACTTGGCCTCTCAGGCTCTGATACCAATTGTAAAATATGCACAGCAAAAAAAAAGCTAATTATACACACAGCGGACAACATGAGACAACAAGTTTAACGTGGTTCACCCAACCAATCTAGCCTACATCCACCAAACAGAGCCATCGGCAATATTATTATTCAACAGGAGATTACAACATATAATTCCTCACAAACTCTCAGCTCAAACAACCTCTACGGGCTTACATTTTATAGTTGGGAGTAGAAAACTAAATCATAAATTCTCTCACAACAAATATAGGAAGCAATAACTCCTCCTCAAGAATAACTGGAGCTAACTTAACAACAAATCCTATTGTTGTCACATTGATGAGATTTTTTCCTAATTTAATTAACAAAAAAATCTCAACATATATCTTACTTTTTTCCAAATAATTTTATTAACCCAGTGATATTTTCAAAAACAAAAATATGTCCCAATTATAACGTTAAATAACAATTTTATATGGATGAATTCTTATTTAATTCTAATGGAGATCAGTGCATACACATGAATTAAATACCCATTGTCGTTAAAATTGTGGAAAATGCAATAGCTGCGTTGCAACATAAAATAAAATTCATAGGCTATCTTCGTTTATATGAAAGAACGCAAATATTTTCGATGGTGGGGAAAATAAGTAATTATAATTTTTTTTTTTTAAATTAATATTTAGAAATATTAATATACTCTTTTATATTAGGGTGAACACTTCTCATAATAATCATTTATATCCAACTCAAAAAATAATTTTCCAAACAATATTTTTCATTCTTAATATGTATCCACCCTATCTATAGTGTAAGCTTGCATAGGGCCGTCTACATGTTGGATACATCAATAAGTATTTAATTACTTTTCAATTTATTAGTATTATAAAGAATTCCTTTAAATGTGAAGCAACTTTAAAGGTTAGGAAACTCATCTGAGAAGGACCGAAGCTCATGAATACAAGAGCGTGTATCGAATATTTGAGGGCCATATTGTGTTTTCATGTTTGAATCCTTGTTCCGCATGTAAAGTGACCGGCTGAGTTTCAAATTTCTTAACCAAATTTTTAGAAAAGCTGTTAAAAAAATAAGTCATTTCTTCTTTTTTTGAAAAAGGGAGGAGCTAGTTCCCAAGCAGAAGTGTTATACGGCTCTCTTTTATTACATTATATACATATCAGCTTGTGGGAGGGGCTAGTTCCCAAGCAGAAGCATTATAGGGCCCATTATGTACATATCAGACAAGCTGATAACTGTCACATCGAAACCATCAAATCAACCAGAATATATGTCATCCATCACATCAGCGGGAATAAATGCCATGGAACAGCATATATTGCAGCGCAACAACATGGAGAAGGTTTGAACGCGGACCGGGTGCGAGTTAGCCGACTGCTCCGTCCGCTGAGCCATGCACACTCATGTGCAAGTCATTTCTTTATCCAAATATAGAAATTCATTTCAAGTAAATTTAATCTTAATAAGTAAAATAATTTTATAATTAGATATTTTTCCAACTACAAATTTAATAACAAGTTAGATAAGGGCAGTTTTTTAATTAAGTTAGATAAGACAATAGTTTTATTTTACTTCAAATTTTATGTTTGATGGAATATGATTGAGAAGTTTTGTTTAAATTTGAATTATCTAATATAATAAAAACTCAATTAGAATTTTGGATGAATTAGAACTTTAGCATAAATGCCTATGTCCCAAAATTATTTGGATAGAAGGTTTAATATAATTTTGGTAATTGCGACAATCATTAAATGCCACGAGATTGTGAGGAAATATGCTTTTGATAGAAAGTTCGAATACAATTTTGGTAATTGGGATAATCATTAAATCTCACAAGATTGTGAAGAAATATGTTTTCGAGTAACAAATAAATTTAAAATATTCATAATATGATGAGTTTATTCATCCTTTGAAAGTTTTATTGAAATGTGAACCAAACGATAAAGTAAACATTAATTATTCGACATTTATTTTAGGTATAAAATATTGGGAAAAAATTAAGGAAATATATATAGGTCAGGAGCTTAAAAATTTCTTTTAAAATTTTTAATTATGAAATATTTAGCAATATTTTAATAAAATTATTTAAATTTTCAAGGATAATCTATCTTTTTTTTAGAAATTTGGTGATCTTTAAAAAATAATTTTATTCTATATATTTGAGTTATGGTTTATAAAAAGGAAAATGGCAAATTGTATTTTGGAAGAAAACATGGAAATTGCCCTATTATAAAAATTTAGCCCCTAGAATTACTTATAATGTATTAATCTATATATAGCATGTTTAATCTCAAATTGACATTGTAATTGGGGATGACATCTTGTCTCATGTATGAGATTAAGGCTAGACACTATTAGATAATACATTACCCCATTGTAATCTTAGAGATCATAGTATGGGACATTGGCTTTCTTGCAAATACCAATTAAGTAGAAACCACCTTTTGATTATTGCATATGACCTTAAACTACTTCCAACTAGCTAAAATTTTATCTTCCTCAAACATAAGTAAATAGTTTAATGGTGCAAGATCATCTCTTAAGAATGAAAAATGACTAAATTTTATTTATGCACAATGATACAAGTGCATCAATAACTAGTAACTTAAACTATTGCAAACATTTTCTTCAATGTAAACTGTAGCTTTCATGTGATTCAATCAACTCAATTTCTATTTTATTCTTTCTTTACATTATTCATTCACATTTATTAAATAAATAGATTAGTTCAACTATATAAATTAAATAGTTAGTAAACTTAGATATGCATTCTAGAATATTATGTAAAAATTAATCTCTATAATTCACTTAATAATAATTGATAATTAAATTAAAATTCCAAAAATAATATATTTTCAATAAATATTTATTAATATAATAAAATATATATTTTAAGTATAAATTTATTCAAAATTAATAAAAAAAATTCTCCCATCCAAAAAAGTATTAAGTTACTTATTCACACATGCTAATTTAAAAAATAAAATATCTTTTAAAACTGAGAGAGCCAAAGTTCCAAACTATTTCGCAGTTTGTAAAAAATTTGGATTATTCAAATACATTCAAATACTCTCAAACTCCTGGTATCGTTTTGAAAAACTTTGACCCAAAATATTCTCATAGTCGACCAATATTTTCAATATAACTTAACCACAAACTAGTTTTAAATATTTTTCTTCTTTCCCCAACGTGCACTGAAATTACACTAACTCCACCTGGGCAAACCGAATATATGGGCACCTATAACTAACAACATCAGTATTGGGGTTTCTACAACATCTAAAGCTTGCTGCCCATTTAAATTTTCTTCATTATAATTATTTCTCTAAAACTTCTAAAATGATTATTTAATGAATATGAATAATAAATAATGAATTTAATAAATATGGGTAAAGTTTATTAAAATTTGATAAGGTAATGAAGAATATCATTATTTATTACTATTTGTGAATGTTAGTTTAAATTATTAATTTTTAGTTGAAAAAATTTAATTTTTTAATTTAATTTTAATTTCTATAGAATAAAAAAATAATAAGCTAAAAAATCAATTTCACATCAACATACTGTTTATTAATATATATATTAAAATTCTGCTCGAATTATGTTCTTTCAAATATTAAACCTATTTAAAACTATTTTAATTTAAATGATATATTTTCCTTTAATTATGTACTTAATTTATTCTTAAAATCTAAAATAAATGACAATTAATCACATATATCTTTTCTCGTATTGATTAACATTTCACTTTATCCGACTCCATACATTATTTTAATTATATTATAACTTTTATACTTAAAAACCTGCACATTTCAGATTCAATTAAAAAAAATCATTTTTAAATTTTAATCATTCTCTATAACTAATGAAAAATTTCACCACACAATCCATCTTAAAACAATTCATACATCTAAAAATTAAAAAAATAAAGAACCCAACAAAAACTTTCGCTATTAGCTTTCCAATCCTGCAATTAGAAATATGCTCTCCCTCACAGATGCATAAGGCCAACCCTTTGATGGGTTCAAATTTTCGACTCAATGTAAGCCTATCAACCATTAGTGCTTACTAGATGCATAGAATTCTTGAGGGCCACCGCAACTTGGAATCAAAGTCTAAATACATGTGCTTTTTAATTTTGTGTAAAGCAAGATGGCTGGATCCATTTCTTTGCAAGGAGATTGTCAAAATTTCAATTTTAGGAGTTTTTTCCCTTTTCTCTTATTATTTCAATGATGAGCCTGAAGAGTAAGTGGAGTTGAGGCCCTCCCAACTCCTTTTATGCCTTCATAGACCATCAATACTTCACCTTAAGCTACAAGTTATGTGTTTTCTCCCCTGCCTTACAACCAAGCCTTAGCATCAAATATTTTAGATTCTTTTCGCCCTAACCCCAGGAGTACCTTGACTCTGAACAACATCAAAAATTTAACCTAGAATAATATCAGAGAATGGTTCTTGCCCTCTCCTTTGTGGGAAACTCAGCCTGGCGCCAATTATTCGCTGATTTGAAGTTTTTGAAAGGAAATTTGGCCCCTCCTAATAGGAAACCAACACACATTCTAATGCTGGAATTTAAAACACGCTCAAGAGGACAATTGGGTACATGTAATAAGGAACAAAACTCAAATTGTGATCAGTAACGAAATGCATACATACAATGTTTCAGCCACTTGAATTTTGGCATGGGAACAAAATCACAAGAAACCATCTCCATTCTATTTAAGCTAAAATGATGATTACAAAAGAATTTTCTAGTGGGCTCTCTATCTACTCTCATCCTACCTATTCTTATAAAAATATCTTAATAGATTGCCACAATGGGACATTGGTCCATTTTTCCTTCTAACTAATCCATATATACCTATTACATTTGTAAAGGCTTGATTGGCCCAAAAAACACTTTTGGAAAATTTAAGGGCCCCTTTGAATCTAAATCAAAATGTGTTACCTAACTGCCTCTAATGTCTTACATAATTAGAAGGGATTTGAATTTGGCGGAAGTTAATAACTATTCCTCCCAATCACCCAAGATAACTCCAATTGATACTAAATAACCGTTATAATACTTGTAATATGTAATAATGCTCATCATGAATGGAATTTGACATTCCATTTTTTTTTTCTACTTTTAAATGTTTTTGATAACTGATAAAAATTCACAAGCACCATTGTATATAGGTAAAACAAATTTGACACTGTCAATTTGATGTGGAAGCATTTAAATTGTGAGTCATAAATTGCAGTGGTTGCTAGTAATTGGACCACAACACTGAAAACTTATTCAAAGTTTGTGTGATTCCTCCACATTGACATTAATTTCTAGGCTCCATTTGGATCCATTTGAAGGGTGAAGAGCCTAAGACTCAAATCCCAAGACCCACTCCATGACGAAATCGTTGGCTATTACTAACCTTAACTTGTGGAAACCAAGTATTTTTAAGATGCTCAAAGCTCTATCAAATGATTTCAGCTTCTTCCTTCTTGACAATTAGCATCTTTTATTACAATTGAAAAATGCTTCTTCATTTTTTCTTGGGAGGACCAAATAATGGATCTTTTATAAGACAAGAGACTCCAGTTCTTTGTATCATTAAGAGAACCAAATATTTTTTATAGTAGTTATTCCATGTTGACCATGCAAGCGATTGTTTATTACAAAGCCTTGGCATACCAAATAACCACATACCATTTCTTATCATTATTATTTATATTTGAATTTGATTTAATTCAATTATCAAAGAGAAAAGTAAACAAAATCTTTAAGAGTGACTCTCTATTCATAAATGTGATGTCACTTTTGAATGTTGTCAATTCAGATTAAACTAAATAGATAAAATAACATGCACAAATTTGAAAAACAAATAATCATCTTTCAGTTTTTATTTTCTATTTTGTATTGATAAGTGAAATTTTATTTTTATTTTTTATTTTTTTTATTGATAAATGAACTAAATTTGAAAAAACAAGATGCTTATGAAAATGTGACAAAATAGAAGCTAAATTTGAAGCTTTAAAATGATTTGATCTGATATGGAAGACCAAAAAATGTACGATGTTTCACATCATGGTTATATGAAGAGTAGTCATTGATTTTAATTTTGATGTAATCATTTAATTATATGAAAATAAAAAAAACACGGTAATTAAAATATTGTATTATTTTATTTTATACACAAAACACTTGTAACATTTATATTCATCTTAGTCTATACAAAATGACACTCGTACCACGTAAACCAATAAAGCACGTGTGCTATGTTTTCTAGAGACCCATTTTAAACAATTCGCTAAAATACGTGTATAAATAAGAGAGTTTATATAACATCGACTAGATTTTATGTCCATTGATATCCTGTCTTTTATTGTTGATTATATCATTATTTGTGGCCAATTGTACCATAGTTTATTAAGAATGACAACTAGTGCTAATTTTATTTGATGTAATTGTTTCGCAATATTTATGATATATAATAATAATTAATTAAACAAGATAAAACTATTATTAAACTTCAATTCCTTGGATCTTAAATGGGCCAGCAATGAGAACCATGAGAACTGGAAAATCCTAGTGGGAGAGGCTAACGAGCTTCATTATAGGTGTTGCATGACTTGGGGTAATTTATGATACTAAATTTGAGAAAATGGAAAGGTGGAAGTGCAGCCATTAAATGCCTAATTTTTAACAAAAATATTACCTAATAATTTGGTTGGATGAAATAAAAGATTTTGTGGTTATTAGTCTTTGCCTTTACGGGGCTGCAGGGATTATTAATCAGTTTTCAGTTGTTTCATTCAAGTTACTTAATTCACTAAAATTTAATGTTTTTAATTTATATTTTATGTAGTATTTAAAACACATTTTCATTAATTTATAGGTTCTTGTTAATTAATTCACATAAATCTAATGTTTTTATTTATTTTATGTAGTATTTTTAATCATATTTTTCATATTTATATTTCATGTAATATTTTTAAACACATTTTTCATTAACTTATACGTTCTTGTTAAGTAATTCACATTTCACATAAATCTAATGGTTTTATAGGTTTTTGTTAAGTAATTCACATTTTACATAAATCTAATGTTTTTATATTTTATGTAGTATTTTTAGACACAATTGTACATAAATTTAATGTTTTTAATTTATATTTTATGTAGTATTTTCAAACACATTTTCACTAACTTATAGGTTTCTTCTTCTCACTAATGTTTTTAATTTATATTTTATGTAGTATTTTCAAACACATTTTCACTAACTTATAGGTTTCTTCTTCTCACTGTTATTTTGACCAATCTCAAGAATATGTGATTTAAACATCTTCTTTGTTATTTTGACCAATCTCACGAATCTGCGATTTAAACATCTTACTTGGCCTCATATTAAGGCAAGATGTACTTAAAAGCTAGGATAGGCAAGATGCACTTAAAAGTTAGGATAAAAGTTAGGATAAATGTCATATCAAGGCAAGATGTACTTAAAAGTTAGGATAAAAGGCATATCAAGGCAAGATGTACTTAAAAGTTAGGATAAAAGGCAAGATAAATGTCATATGAAGGCAAGATGTACTTAAAAGTTAGGATAAATGTCAATTAATCTCGATAGTTTCAGTCTCAATTATTTAATGCTAACATTAAATTCAATTAATCTCGATAGTTTCAGGCTCAACTATTTAATGCTAACATTAATTTTTGAAGACGTTTCATGTTTGGAAAAATTGAAAAGTTACAAGATTGTAGACATATTGAAAACTTTGCATGGGAGTAACACATGTTGAAATATGTTGGGAGTAATATGTTGGGAGTAACACGTATTGAAATATGTAGAAATTTTGCATGGCAGTAGCCATGTTGAAATATGTTGAAATTTTGCACAGCAGTAGCCACTTATATTATTTAATGCCAACATGTATTATTTAATGCTAACATTAGTTTTGAAGACATGATTTCATGTTTGGAAAAATTAAAATGTTACAAGATTAACTTTATTGAAAACTTTGCATGGCAAGAACACATGTTGAAATATGTTGAAATTTTGCATGGCAGTAGCCACTTGTATTTAGTTCTTAGTTCTTCTTCAGTACTGAAGAAGATTGTGGCCACTTGTTTTCAATTCTTCTTCAATTCTAAAGACTATATGGCATCAATTCTTCTTCAATTCTAAAGACTATATATCATCCGACCTTCCAAAGACTCTATCACAGCACACCTTTTTGCAGATTTCTCAAACAATAATTTTCTCTAATGCTTTGATTCTCATATTTGAGAATTTGATTCTCATCTTTGATTCTCGTATTGCAGACGTCTCAAACAGTAATTTGATAGTAATTTGCTCTAATGCTTTGATTTCTCATGGCAGGATGTTAAAGCCTCATGGCAGGCCGAGTCAGCCACACTGCAAATATTAAGAGCGAGCAAGACAGACATTCATGAAGAGTAATACCTGTCTTCCCACAACATTTTCTAGCTTCTATCTATTTTCAACATTTTCTAGCTTCTATCTATTTTCCTCTTTCCTTGCAGAGGCATTAGCTGGGCTTCTTCAGAAGTCGGAAGAAAGTTGCTTCTTCTGAACTCTGAAGAAAGCTGCAAGCTTTTGCTTTTGTTGCCTTTATTTTTCCTTGCAATATCGAAATTGCCTTTATTTTTCCTTGCAATATTGGAATTAACTAAGGAAATTAACTATTCTCTTTCAGTTAACTATTCTCTTTCTCGCTTCAATTGCTCAATTGCTGAGTTAACTATTCTCTTTCTCTGCTTCAATTGCTCAATTCTCTGCTTCAATTGCTCAATTGCTGAGAGATGTTTGCAGACAAACTTGAAAAAATTGATTCTATTTCTTCTTTCTTTCAAACTTGAAAAAATGATTGGTTTATATTTCTATTTGCAAGGGTATTTATGCTTTTTTTCTTTCCATGAAAAATTAATCGACACAGAATAAAAGCTCAATTTGCATCTAAAGATTTCACAATAAAGCTATGTACTCTGTTGAGTTGTAAACTCAAGCAATCTTAATCAATTAATAGAAATAATAGTAATAGAAAATCCACAATTTCAACTACAATTGAAAATTAGAAAAAAAAACAGCAATTACAAAATGACCTAAACTGAAAAATTTAGCACTTGCTATGAGGAGTGGGCCCTGCCTCCCTGGAACATAGTGTTGTGGAAAGACTTTAAGGAGTTATGAAATGAACTTATTCAATGCACAAAAAAACTGTCAGATTGCAAACCAGCTTGTTCTATTAATTAGGCCAATATAGGATAATGTGTCATAGCACAGTCTAGCCTCTTTCATGAAGAGAGACTCTTCTTTAGACCATTTCATAACTATCTAACTGTAAGAAATATGCTTAAGAAAAAGACCAGAATCCTGAGCCTCCTTACGCATCCTGCAAAAGCCAAATCTTCAAAAAGTATCTTAGTTTACAAATGCCGGTAAAGACCAGAATTGGGGGAAGGAGGTGTCCATAAATGGCCTCTCACATGAATGTGCCTTACTGTAACAAACTGTACAGCAGGCTCTTATCTCCATGGCTGGATGGAATGACCAGGAGAATTCGGACGACCATCCTTAGACCTGTAATAACATTAGTTTGCACAAATTCCAACTTCCTCCCTTAATGGCTTGCCTAAGAGCCTAGGATCCATAGTTCGCTTGCCAAGCTTGCCTACTGCTTGCCTAACTTGCTTACTAGCTTTCAATAATTTGCTAAAGGACTTGCTAGGCGGTCACGGCCAGGTTCTTTGTGCACAGCCAACAACCAACCAACACATTAATTGATGTTCACAAGGAGCTCCACGCACAGCATCAACGCAGATGATGATTAACAACATTTGGCATTCACCAATAAAACATACGCACAAGTCAATGTTGAACGCAGAAACTGGATTTGGATTTTGAGGGTTTTCTACTTGGGAAAAGAGGGCATGTAATGGAAGGAAATGTAAGGCTGGTAGCATAAGGTTGTATGAGTATACGATGTAGATGATCCAAATTGTGGTAACTAATGGAGCACCCAAGGGACACGTGAAGTGCATGCAATGCAACCTCCTCGTTGACAAGTCAAGTCTTTCATAGGTCAAGTCTTTTCCTTCTTTATTTTCGCATAATAATAAACAAGTAAAGTCTTTCACAGGTCAAGCCTTTTCCTTCTTTATTTTCGCATAATAATAATAATGCATACGAGCCTCTAAGGTGGCTTGCCTTCAAAGTTATCGAATACTAGAATCTTTCATCTTTACGCTCTCTGGTTATCAAAAGCATTTGAGTGAGTCTGTCCTACATTGTATATTCAGAGCGAATGTATTTCTTCCCCTCAAATCCAAGGAGTTTTTCTCTTTACACTATTTCTTCGACACGAGTCAGCACTTCAAAGCCACACGTCAGAGTATCCCTCCTTCCTATCATTAGGGTATGGAACTACTTCACCGACTGCTGCCGCAATTGTAACTAGCTCTGCCGAGCAGGGACTTGCCCGACAACCTATCTTGTTTTATCGAAGTTTCTATAAATACCATTGCCTGTTTACAATAAACAAAATTTGAATT
>APFE031354126.1:24143-35992 GCA_000404065.3 Pinus taeda | reverse complement strand
TAAATATTATTATTAATATAAATATTGTGTGGATAGAGTATTTTACATGTGAAAAGGTGGGGTAGGCTACTAACACAATCATTGTAATTATAATAGATAATATTTATTAAATATTATTATTAATATAAATATTGTGTGGATAGGGTATTTTACATGAGACAAGGTGGGGTAGGTTGGCAACTTTCCACATGAGTGGGGACGTGGCACCACTCCTCAATGGTTTTCTTATGATATTTGAATGTGGTGGGGGAGAAGTCCCTATGCCACTTTGTGGTGTCCAATATATGAATTATGTATCTTGGAATTCTAAACATTAAAGGGTTTTCACAACCTCGTAATGGATCCTCTCACGTGGTCAACAACTCTTGTTAGCTCATGCCACTGGTCTTGCATTGCAATCATTAATGAATGCCTTAATTGCTAGGTTGATGGTCATCACTCACATCACATCCCTCAGCAAATTTGGGTATTAAGGCATCTGCTCGGCAAAACGCATCTCTTTGTTATAATGCCAACTATGTGAATGAAGAGATATTTCCTACTATGGGACTAGGACATAGATACCATACTCGACTTTTCTTAGCACCACCTGTCAATCAACGACACGCCTTCTTTACTCTCTCCATCACTAGTCTTAATTCACCTCATCCCTCTCTACATGAATTAGAGTTCGGAAAGCTTATTGACTAACGAGCCTTGCTCAGTCACTCCAACATTTTCTATCCATAACACATGATTGCAATCAGCATCAGTTACTAAGTTTAACTTCTGCAACGAGTAGCACCATAAATTTTTTAGCTGGAAATCGCTTCCTAGTGGAGTTGAGAGTCCTCTCGTCTTCGATCCTACCATTATTCTTCTTAGGATCACCAACCCTTCTTCTCTCTTGGTTTACCCAATTAAACTCTTCTCTAGCTCACTCTCAATTCTCTTTTTTGCTATATTACCGGGTTTTGTCTTTTCTGCATCTTTTTTCTCTTTCCTTTAGTATGTTTTGGTTTGAATGAGTGTAAGTGACATAGTTATATGGGGGGTTGGATTTCTCTCATCTCCTCTAATCCTAATAGAGTCACATCTCTTTGTCGAGCCTTCCCTTTCAACTTGGACCTTACTCTAGGTCAACATTTCTATAACAACCCTCATCAAAAGTTCATGTAATAAAAGTTAATAAAGGAAAAATAAGGCCATGGTTAAGGGACACTTATTTCAAGTGGAACGTTGGGAAAAATATCCTAGTGGGCATCACTGGATGTGTGTTTTGGCTAAGGAAAATTGGCAAGGGAATTAAAAGCAAAAAAGGAATTTTTGGCACATTTATTTATGAAAATAAAGGAAATTAGGAGAAGAGTAAGGTAAAATGTCACAAGTTGCATGTGAGGATGAAATTGAAGGAAAATAAGGGAAAATGAAGAAAATAAAGGCCTCATCCATAAAAAAGCTTATGAGGATTAGTTGGTAACCTTTTGTCAGTTCAGGTTTGGAGCTCTATCATTAGTCTCTCTCTCTCACTCTTGGTCTTCTTGGAACACTCTAGTTTGGAGCAAAGGAAAGGGAGAGCAAGGAAATGAAAGAAAAAGAAAGCAAGGATCAAGGAAAGGAAAGCAGGACTCAAGCAACTTCAACAGGAATACTTGTAGGTAATAGTTTGTATGTGTGATTTCCTAGTTGGTTTGGACATGCATGGATTTGTATGTTGGTGTATGGTTCTCTTGTTGTTAGTGGCATGGTTTTGCCGGTTTATGACAGTGGATTTCAGCCTAGCCTAGCCCTTTTCCGGATGCCATGGTATGTTGGGATGTTATTTTAGTTTTTAAGCTTTGGAATTGCCAGATGGATTTCGAAATTTAGGGAAAAAGTGGTCTCAAAATTCATTCCCAAAGTCCTAGGAATCCCTTGACTAGTTTTGGTGGGATACATGGTAAATCTTGAGGGAGAAGTCTTAGTTTAGGGCCTAGTGATCCAGGTTTGGATTGCGTTAAAGCTTGAGAGACAAGGAGACAAAAATTTACTCAAGGATAGTCATGGATTCCGGATGGCATTCCAAGTTTTGTTCAGTTGTGATCGGAACACCGGTTTTGATGTGATCACTCCTTGATGAGCGTGGAGGTGGTTTAATCTCCAGATTCCCTTGGTTGTTCTTGGATTAGTTGTTATATGAGAACTTACATTCATGCTTGGAATATGGCGTGGGGGTGACTGGTTGGAAGAGAGATTTGGTTCAGTGATGTCTGTGGTCGAGTGGTACATGGAAGTCCCGAACCTGGCCAAATTTTCCTAATAAAAGCTAAGTTCTCTTACTTTTGCATTGATTTATATGTGGATTTAATGGTTGTCATATCTTTGATATTTATATGGTTTTATTCTGGTTATACGCATGGTTGAATGATTGGTTTATGTCATGGTTATTTCATATATTTACTTGAAACTATTAAATGGATTGATGCAAGACCTAATTGATAATATAGTAGTTCAATGGAGAAGGAGGTGATCCTTCTGGTTATGTTTCATAAGTTGTTTCAATTGTTTATACTTTGTCTTGTATCCTAGACCTGTAGGTTGCATTAATGACAAGTGTTTTACATAATGGAAGTCCTAGTTGGGGATGCTCAAGCCTAGTCCTGAGGGTGATTTTTGATTGATCAACATTTTCATCATGTTTTTAATGATTTCTGGAAGTTACAACAAGTTCTAGACAGAGGCCGATATTACGGGCTAGAAAAGTGGCTTAAATCTCGGGATTGTTGGCATAGAACTAGGCATTTTGGTCCACAGTTGCTGACAGGCAAGCTTGTGAGAGCGAATTTGGGTTTCTCATCACTCCCTTGCCCATAGCATGAGAGCGACCATGGCCTAAGAGTTGCAGAATAACAGTGGGACTCAAGGACAAGTTGTTTGAGTGGTTGAATTGTATCCTGAGGGTTATGTTTATGATGTTGGATGACCATATGTGATGTTCTACTGATTCCACTTCCTTAAGGTGACATAAGAGGTCGAGTTTGATCATACTAGCATCGCTCCTCATGTCTACCCCACTTGGCATGGTTACTTTGGCTGGACCTAGGAGGGGGTGTTACAGATTGGTATCAGAGCATGGTTGCAGTCTCTTTGGGTCATATATGGTGCTACATATATGGGTGAATGTGTTCGTCATGTATGCATGTCATTTGTGTGTGTGGATCTTATACTTCCGTTCCATGTGCTTATTGCACTGCATCATATTGATCATGATAGTAGCAAGGTTATCATGGGGAACTTGATGTCAGTTTATGGAATGCATCATCATGAGTATATGACTGGTTATACAATTATATATAACTTAATTACATCCTTGTACGTTGGGTTGCATTCTTGGTTATTTGATTATATGCATCAGTATTGTAGGTTGATTATAAGAACTGATCGCTTATGCTTGACTACATGCGGTTATGAGTAAGTGTAGTTGATTAGGCATTTCTTATGTAGGTGGATAGTTGCATGAGGTAATGTGTATATTGGAGTAATAGTTGTTGTCATGCATGAGGTCATAGCATCCATTGTTGATATGGCCTTGAATTGATGATTGGACCCTAGTTAGTATGATGGTTATGCATTGATGCAATTATTGATACATGTCTATATGTTATTATGGTTATGTTGTACATGCATCATGCCGATTTGATGATCTTGCAGACAAGGTATCCTCCCCAAGTTATGCTAAGGTATGTTGATTTATGGTGATTTGGTTTAGATGACATAGTATGCCTTGCAAGAAAGAGATCATATGGCTAGCAATGTGGTAGACTACATAGAATCTCCCTATGCATCAGATGAGCAACGTGGTGTGGGGAATTCTTCTGATTTGGCAGACACACTGAGAAGTTTGCAGGAAGAAATAAGGATTTACAAAATAGACAATGATAAAATCATGTAGGGATAAGAGAAACAAGTAGAGATGAATGTGATATTACTTCAGAGTTTGTCAAATTTACAGCGACTGGGACTTCTTCGAATCAACCATTGACACAAGGAAAAAACTAATGGGGCATATGGTAGTAGGTCTCATAGTAGACATAGGTCTCATAGATCTGGCACTATCAGAGATGGAAGGATGTTGGACACTCGGGATAGGAGGGGTGACAGACATAGGTATTACTCTAGTTCTAGTTTTGATAGACTCATGGTTTTCATCATTATCATCCGTATAAGAGGAGTGATAGGGAATACTTTGCATATGATTTCAAGAAGGAAAATCCACCTACCTTTGATGTAGAGATGAGGAAATCACAAGATGCAGAGGCTTGGTTGCATGGCATGCCAACCCTTTTTAGTCTCAAAGGTAAAGCATCTATTTGGTGGGAATATGTGAAGAATGTCAAGGACATACATGAGGATGATTTGACTTGGCATGTGTTTGAAAGTCTCTTCAAGAAGAATTACTTGTATGAGAGGTATTATGATGACAACGATAAGGAGTTTAATGAGTTTTGGATTGGTTCTATGATAGATAAGGAGTATACTAGGAGATTTTTGGAGCCATTGATATATGTGCCTTACCTGAGAGAGGAGAAGCGCAAGGTTCATATATTAATCAGTGAAATGTCAGTTCCATACAGAGACCAGATTGACTTTGATGAGCCTAGATTGTTGGAGGAGGCCATCCAAAAGTTGACGCATTGTTATGAGCATTCAAAGTGCAAAGTTGAGTCGAAACATGACTTGAAGGGAAACGACAAAGATGAAGGAAAATGGCCACTAAAGCAAGGAAGACCTCAAGATGCAAGAGAGAAAGATAATGCAGTTCCTTACAAGAGATTCAATACAACTAAGAAGGGACATGGAGAGTATCAGGCTAGAGACAGTGGTAGGGAACCATTGCAGTGCTGGATATGTGGTAAGTATCATCGTAAGAGTGATTGTCCACAATACTAGAGTGGTGGTAGACCCCAGATATATAGTTCCTAGGAGGTGGACAGGTAACATTCCGTGTATCTATGTTGTTGTGGACAACAGGAAAGTGGATCATCAGGCATTGATCATTGAGATGGACAGTAATATTTGTGATCAAGTTCTTTCTATTTTGATTGATCCCAGATTTAACTATAGTTATATTAATCCTAACCTGGTGGATAAGTGTGGTTTGAGAAAATAAGTGCATGCAGAATCTTGGTTGGTACAATTGGCTACAGGTACAAAGAAGCAGGTTCACCATTAATTAAGAGCTTGTGCATTTCAGTTAAATGGTATGCCTACAAAAACACATTTCAATGTATTGCCATTGGGATCGTATAATATGCTTTTTGATATGGATTGATTATACCTTCACAAAACTAAAGTGGATTGCTTGGACAAGGCCATTGACTATGTGGATGATGGTGGGAAAAAGAGGGCCTCACAGGGAAATAAGAATCATACATCAGTGAGGATGGTTACCGCTATGCAGGCTAAGCATAGTTGTATAAAAGTTTGTGTGATGTTTGTAGTACACATTTCTAATGACAAGGGTAAGGAGGTTGAGGATGCAAAGGTATTAAGCAACTACCCAATTTTGCAACAGTTTTAGGATGTATTCCTTGAGGACCTAATAGAGTTTCCACCTCACACGGAGGTAGAATTTTCTTTTGAGTTAGTGCCAAGGGCAGGTCTAACATCGAAAGCACCTGACAGGATGATCACACCTAACTTGGTAGAGTTGGAGTTGAAGTTAAAGGAAATGTTGGAAAAAGGATACATCATACCTAGTGTATCACCTTGGGGCGCACCAATGTTGTTTGAAAAGAAGAAATATGGTACTCTCATATTGTGCATTGATTATAGGTAATTGAATAAGGTAACAATCAAGAACAGGTACCCATTGTCGAGGATTGATGATTTGTTTGATCAGCTAAATGGAGAAGCAGTGTTCTCTAAGATTGACTTGAGATCAAGATACCATCAGATATGCATCAAGAAAGATGATATATTCAATACTATGTTTAGGACTAGGTATGGGAATTATGAGTTTGTTGTTGTTCCATTTAGTTTGACTAATTCTCCAGCTACATTCATGTGTTTGATGAATAGTGTGTTGCATCCTTATTTGGACAAGTTTTTTATTGTATTCATTTATGACATAGTGGTATATTCTAAGAATGAGGAAAAACATGCTGAACACTTAGCAACAATGTTGAGATTGATAAGAGAGCATTAGTTGTATGCTAAACTTAGAAAGTGCAACTTCTTTCAGATTGAGGTACACTACTTAGGACATGTTGTTTCCAAGGAAGGCATAACAGTAGATCTAGAAAAGATAAGGGCCATCATGGAATGGGGAACTCCTAAGCATGTAGATAAGGTGAGATCATTCATGGGATTGGCAGGTTACTACAAGAGGTTCATCAGGAACTTCTCATGCATTGCATATCCTATCGCATCATTGCAGTGTAAAGGTAAGAAGTTTGAATGGATGGCGGAATGTGAGGATAGTTTTGAGAATCTTAAGTAGTTGTCGACACATGCACCAATGCTAAAGATTGTGGATCCAGACAAGGAATTTGTAGTGTTACATATTCTTTCAAGAGGGGACTTGGTGGAGTTGTCATGCAAAAAGGATAGGTAGTGTACTATGAGTCACGGAAACTGAATGAGCACGAGTAGGACTATCAAAAGCATGATATGGAGCTAGTAGCAATTATACATGCATTGAAGATGTGGAGACATTATCTTTTGGGTAGGAGGTTTACATTGATGAAAGATCATAGTAGTTTGAGGTATTTGCTTGACCAACTGAATCTAAATGTCACGTAGGCTAGATCGTTGGGTACCCTAAGTGAGTTTGACATGGAGATCAGATACATCAAAGGGAAGGAGAATCGGGTTGCATATGGTCTTAGCAGGAAGGTATAAGTAAATCATATAGCAGTTGTAAGCTCCTAATGGATAGAGTTACAACATAGGATCTTGCAAGTAGGACAATGTGATGACAAATACATGGAGATCATGCACATGTTACAACAAAGTAGAAGAAAGGGTACAAGTTTAGGTGGAGGTACATGTATAGGAGATCAAGATGCAGACTATTGTCTCATGACAGATGTCTTGGTGAGGTTTGAAGACAAGATCTATGAGTCAAATTGTAGTGAGCTTAAGAAGCTTATCTTGCAGGATTTTCATGTGAAATCATATCTGGGTCGTCCAGTATATCAGAAAACATTGACAGCAGTGAAATGTTTTTACTATTTTCCGAATATGCAGAAGGAAGTGGCAGATTTCGTGGCTACATGTTTAGATTTTTAGTAGGTAAAAGGGGAATGCAAGAATCCAGGTGGCCTACTATAGCCTATTGCGATCCCAGAATGGAAATGGGAGGTCATTTCCATGGATTTGATCACAGGTCTTCTGTGGATAGTGAGGCCATGATTCTATTATGGTTGTGGTTGACACTTTGAGCAAGGTAGCTCACTTCATGGTGGTGAAGACTACATATTCATCTAGTGAGGTAGTACATGTGTTCATCAGAGAGATAGTGAGACTACATGGTGTTACAAAGAATATTGTGTCTGATAGGGATGCAAAGTTCACTTCCAAGTTTTAGAAGGATCTATTTGCAGTCTTGGGTACAAAATTAGCCTTCAGTATAGCTTGTCCTCCATAGACATATGGTTAGAAAGAGAGGGTCAACAAGACCTTGGAAGATATGTTGAGGATGTATGTGATGCACCAACAAAGGAAACGGGAAGAGTACCTACCATTGGTAGAGTTCACATACAATAATGGTTATCGAGAGTCCTTGAGGCTGAGTCCTTTCAAGGCAATGTATGGGCGGAGTTGTAACACTCTCATCAGCTGGAGTGATCCAGTGAACATGGTACTTATTGGACCCGACATGTTAGAAAACATGGAGCAGGAAATGCATGTTATAAAAGAGGAATGTAAAGGAAGCACATGATAGGTAGAAGAGATATGCAGATAGGAAAAAGTTGTTCAAGGAGTTCAGGCTGGGGAGTATTTTTATTTATGCATCAGGCCTAAGAAAAGCTCTTTCAGGATTGGTTCATGTACCAAGTTGGCACCATGGCATTGCGCTCCTTTCAAGATCCTTGAGAGGATTATACCAGTGGGATATCGACTTGCACTGCCTCCAACAATGAAATTCCATGATGTTTTCCATATTTGATTACTTAAGAAGTACATAAAGGATGTTGATCTTGTTATTGTTTGGTTTGTATTGCAGGTGGAGCAAGAAGGAGAATTCCAGCCAGAGCCTTAGTGTATATTGAAAAAGAGGCATCTCACGCTTAGGAATAGAGGCATAGAGCAAGTTAAAGTGCACCAGAAGCACTTTGGGCCTAATGAAGCTACATGGGAGATGGTGGATCCGATGCGGCCCTTATACCCTTCATTGTTTTCCGGTTGAGGCAAAGCAACTTTGGTTTGATGTTGGTTTATGTTTGGCTTTTTTTTTATTGATTTTTTGATATTTGTATATGTGTATGTATATGGATGTAAATACCACCATGAGATAAGTTATAAAGCTCCAATAAGTGGCATGGCTATTATCTTGTCATGTTGTCATGATGTTTTACTTTTGAGTAAGTTGTTCATTGTAAACATTGTAACTATCTAAGTTATAAAGCTCCATAGGAAGTATGTTTTCTTTTCAATGGTTTGTTGAGGTCCTGGTGTGGTTTAATACCAAGGACGGTGTTCCCCAAGGGGGAGCATTCTATAACAACCCTAGTGAAAAGTTCATGTAATAAAAGTTAATAAAGGCAAAATAAGACCACGGTTAAGGGACACTTATTCCAAGTTGAATGTTGGGAAAATATATCATAGTGTGCATCAATGGATGTGTGTTTTGGCTAAGTAAAATTGGCAAAGGCTAAGGCAAAGGCATTAAAAGGAAAAATGGCATTTTTTGCACATTTATTTATGAAAATAAAGGAAATTAGGAGAAAAGTAAGGTGAAAGGTCACAGGTTGCATGTGAGGAGGAAATTGAAGGAAAATAATGGAAAATAAAGAAAATAGAGACCTCATTCATAAAAAGGCTTCTGAGGATCATTTGGTAACCTTTTGTTAGTTCAAGTTTGGATCTCTCTCATTACTCTATTCTCTCTCTCACTCTTGGTCACTAAAAGTTTTCTTTGAGCACTCTAGTTTGGAACAAAGGAAAGGGAAAGAAAGGAAAGGAAAGGAAAATAAAGAAAGGATCAAGGAAAGGAAAGCAAGACTCAAGTAAGTTCAATAGAAATACTTGCAGGCAACCTTTTGCATGTGTGATTTCCTAGCTGGCTTGGACATGCATGGCTTTGCATGTTGGTGTATGGTTCTCTTGTTATCAGTGGCATGGTTTTGTTGGGTTATGAGAATGGATTTCAGCCTAGCCTAGCCTTTTTCCAAATTCCATGGTATGTTGGGATGTTATTTTAGATTTTGCGCTTTGGAATTGTAGGATGGATTTTAGAATCCGGGGTGAAGGTGGTCTCAAGGTTCATTCCCAAAGGCT
The DNA here is from genome assembly GCA_000404065.3 of Pinus taeda. NCBI lineage: Eukaryota > Viridiplantae > Streptophyta > Pinopsida > Pinales > Pinaceae > Pinus > Pinus taeda. Next base: position 26,530 of record APFE031354126.1, on the reverse strand, counting down.
TAGGAATCCCTTGTCTGGTTTTGGTGGGATACACAGTAAAGCCTGAGGGAGTAGTCTCGGTTTAGGGCCTAATGATCCGGGTTTGGATTGAAGTAAAGCCTGAGAGATAAGGAGATGAAAAATTCCTCAAGGATCGTTATGGATTTTGGATGGCATTCCAAGTTCTACTCGGTTGTGATTTGAGCACTGATTTTGGTGTGATCACAATTTGATGAAGGTGGAGGTGGTTAAACCTTTGGATTCCCTTGGTTGTTCGTGGATTGGTTATTATATGAGATCCTACATTCATGCTTCTAATATGGCATGGGGGTGACTGACTAAAAGAGAGATTTGGCTCAGCCATGTCTTTTGTTGTGTGGTACGTGGAACTCCTGAACCTGGTTAAATTTTCCTATGATTAATAAAAGCTACGTTATCTTACTTTTGCATTGATTTATATGTAGATTTAATGGATATCATATCTCTCATATTTATATGGTTTTATGTTGGTTATAAGCATGGTTGAATGACTGGTTTATGTCATGGTTATTTCATATATTTACTTGTAAATGTTAAATGGATGGATGCAAGACCTAATTGATAATGTAGTAGCTCAATGGAGAATGAGTTGATCCTTCTATTTATGTTTCATAAGTTTTTTCAATTCTTTATGCTCTGTCTTGTATCCTAAACCTATAGGTTGCATTTATACCAAGTGTTTGACAGAATGTCAGTCCTCGTTGGGGATGCTCAGTCCTATTCTTGAGGGTGATTTTTGATTTATCAACATTCTCATCATGTTTTTAATGAATTATGGAAGTTACAACAAGTTTTGGAAAGAGGCCAAGATTCTTGACTAGAAAAGTGGCTTAAATCTCGGGGTCACTGGCACAAAACTAGCAATTTTGGTCCATATTCGTTGGAAGGAAGGCATGTGAGAATGAATTTGGGTTTCTAGTCACTCCCTTTCCCATAGCATGAGAGAGACTATGGCCTAAGAGCTTCAGAATAGAAGTGGGACTCAGGGACAGGTTTTCCGAGTGGCTGAATTGTCTGTTGAGGGTTTTGTTGATGATGTTGGATGATTGTATGTGATGTTTCTTCGATTCCACTTCCTTAAAGTGACAAAGGAAGTCGAATATGATCATATTAGCATCTCTCCATGTTTACCCTTATTGGCATGGTTACTTTGGGCAGATCTGGGAGGGGGTGTTACAATTTCAGTTTTTACCTCACTCTTCTCCCTCCACTATCTCACTCTTCATGACTCTCTTCTTATTTCTTAGAACAAGCTCTCTCCTTGTGCAGCAAGAATGCCACATCGATGAGCTCATGTTCATAATATGGAAACATATCATTAGGAGCATGGATATTGGGGATGTATATGGGCTCAACTTAGAGTTGAAGGCTCAATAATATGGATTCAGGAGTTCACTCCTCCTCAATTTCAATCAGAGATCTCTCAAGCTGAGATGAAGATTTCTAATCAATGGTGCTTTCTCTCGGACATGGAGGTTCTCGATGATATGGCTAATTGGGTTCTCGATGAAATCCACATTAGCATACGATACAATCAATATATATACATGACATACATCTACGAGCACATGAAGTATGTACTTGGAAATATCTTATTGGACAAACATGAAAGTTGGCAAGTACACCTCCTCTCTATGGAAATTTTGCAACATCATATGTCTATTTTGGGTCATTGCATGGAGTGCATTGAAGAAAAATAAGCCTTCCTCCTGATCATGACTTTTCTCCAGGAAAATCCAGTAGAGGGAATAGATCCAAACCCCTCTTCCTAGTCAATCTTTCCATGCTATAATTTTAGTTTATCAATTTCATCTGAACCTTTAGTTTCCTCAAGGCCTCGAAAACTTGATATAGTGCATACACTAGTAGAAAATGGTGAAATTAGTGACTAATTGACTAAAAACATTAGTCACCACAACCTTTTGAAGTGAAATACTACCAAAAAATAAAAATATTAAGAGACCCAACTAAAAATGACTAACATAAATGACTAATTTAGTCTTGTAACATCCCTCCCTTAATAATCAATAATAAATAATAAGAACTAATAAAAATAATACAAAAATAATAATTAATAATAAAAACATTAGTAATGAATAAAATAAATAACCACTTAATAAATAATAAATATCAGCTAGAACTAATAAAAATATACAAAATAATAAGTAATAAAATAAAAATAAAAAAGGTATTAAAAGAAATAAGCAAATAAAAATAGTAATAACCAAAATAACAAATAAAAAATGATATTAAAAGAAATAAGTAATAAAAATAAAGGGAAATTATCAAAAAAATCAAATGAAAATAAAGAAAAAGTAACATGGAGACACTTGGAGGGTGGGCATGTAGCATGCAGACACGTGGAGGGT